>JAVFHW010056098.1:0-31732 GCA_032159205.1 Eurystomus glaucurus suahelicus | reverse complement strand
TTTAAATTATCCTCTGAAGGCCCTTTTTCTGTCCAAGTCATGCTCTTAATTACGTGAAAGGATCCATTTGAAATGATCCCTTTTATAAGAGATGAGAGTTTTAGACTGTAGAGTATGCAAGATTGTTTTTGTGGTACTGATTGTTTCCTGGATAAGCTGTGCGTTTCCACAAAGACATGTGCATTGCCACATCAGGGGTGAGTAGGTCCTTTGGTGTCCCTTTTCAGTCCACACAAAAAAATCTCTTGTGATCTCAACGGTTAGTTTTGGTAGTAGCTCTGAAGCATCTCTTCAATTCAAGTTCTGTTATTCACACACAAGAACTCATACATATATATATATGTGTAAACCACACATAGAAGAGTGTTTTGTTTCAAAGGTTATTTTCCAATGTGTATTATTATAAGGTGTATTCTGAAACATCTACATTTTTTAAGGTGATAACTACCTTGCAACTTTTATCTGCTTTTACATTCTTACGAGGTAAAATATTTACTTTCTGAGTTCTGTAAATAAAAAATGCAAACTTTCAATACATTATATTTGCCAAGAAAGAAGCCAAACAATTTGGTCTCATATTTATCTATTCTGTGACTCTTCAAAGATGTAAGGTTTACAGAGACAGCAACACTTATCTTAAGTCACGCCTTTCTACGTTTATAAAAATTCTTCAATCTTATATCCTTTATATAAACATAACTGGGCTTCAATTAACCTTTCCTGTTTGAAGTTCACTTTGAAATTATTGACCATACACTTAAATTCAGAAAGAAAAGTTAGGGCAGAAAGCTAAAGCACATGGTCTTTTCTAGTAATAACTGGGTTTATTAAAGTTAAGAATCTTTGTACTGTTTTGTCACAAAGCTGGTTCAATGCAGAGAAGAAAAAACCTTGTACTTCAAAACATCCATCTCCTCTACATCTTTTGCAGCTTGAGGTACATGCTGCATATCATCTTCAGTCAAACATAGTCAAAGAGATCACATCATTATATTAAGAAATCCCTTAAATTTCTCCATGTCATGCTTCTCTAGAGGAACTAAATTAGTTTATCTTGAAACTTGATCCTTAATTAAGAATTACTTTAATTAAGAATAAGCAATGTCCTTTTATATCCATGCATTTTTATGCCGGCTCTTAACTGAAGATCAAGATAAGGAAGTGTGCGCATTTGTGCCAGCATAGCTAGTATGTTTTTTATCTACTCTGTCCTATTTGACTTCTGTGGTAAACAAGGATCATTCCTTTCAGGGAACCCATATGATGTAATGAAATGAGTTTTCTGGGAAAGTCACATGCAGAAAAAGATTTGTTTCTTTCCCACACTCATTTCATATACTGTATAATCCCACTTCGTCCTCAGTTGTGAATTCATTGACTTTCATTG
Organism: Eurystomus glaucurus suahelicus; assembly: GCA_032159205.1. Taxonomy (NCBI): domain Eukaryota; kingdom Metazoa; phylum Chordata; class Aves; order Coraciiformes; family Coraciidae; genus Eurystomus; species Eurystomus glaucurus. The sequence continues at coordinate 30,345 of JAVFHW010056098.1, read as the reverse complement.
TTCTTTTCAGGATAATGAAAGAAAAGGACACGTGTCACTGAAAAGATACTGATACTGAATCTCATACCATAACATCATTGTTTCCAGTGTCCTGGCCCACCAGACTGCAGAAAAAAAACCTTCCCAGACTTTTAGCTCAGGTACATGTAGTTTTGCCTCACAGCTGGTAGAAGAAATTACTGACTTGTTCCAGTTCTCTCCTGAATATTAATTTCTGATCACTGTTGGAAACAGATTGCTGGGACTGATGAATTCATTTAACTGAGGGTGGATGTTAAAGGTCCTGCTCAGCCTAGGATTCACAGTGAGTGGAAGCTGATGAAATTCAATGTCTGAACCTCTTATCTTTCCTCATCCAAATATCTACAAACTGTTTTTTTTTTTGTAAACTGCAGCTTTGCCCAAAATAGTCAATATATCCACCCTTCTAATTTTCTGTGATATTAAGAAGTTCAAAGAAAAAAAATACATATATTTAACACATGCAACAATTTTTTTCTCTGTGCCAGCCTGATTGGAGTTTTACAGAAATACTCAGTTTGAGACAAGAGAATGATATGGAAAATCTTATAGTCAAAAATACAAAATTGATAATTTTAATAATAAAGTTTCTGACAGTTTCCATTGTAAAAATGAAATGTTTCACCAAAATTTGAAGAAGTTACAAATCTCAAAATCAGATTTTTTTTCATGAAGTGCTACATTGTGTCTTTAGCCCTACTTCATCTAAATTTGAGCGATGTTTTCATATATATTTCTAATGTAAGAGCTCTTTTACCTATTAGTTCTGTATTAACATGTAAAGTTCTGTCCTATAAAAGCACTATTTTTTCCCCAATGTCTACCATCATTTAATTCATGTGAAAATGCTACAATATTTTTTTTCCTCTTTTTTATCTATTAAAAAAAGTCTGTTGTCTGTTTTAAAAAAACTACTGCTGCTATCAAGGCCCTTTTTATGCATAGTTAATCCTATTTTTCCCATCTAAAATGGCACTGACTACTCAATAGTGAGTTGTCATAAGCAGCAGGCAATAAATTTATTTCATTCTTCAAAACATAAACTGAGATTCCAAAAAATATATTTGTAAATTGAAACCAATAAATTTTAAAAATATTTTTGATTTTTATTTCGTGTCAGAAAGATACTTTCCAATTACCAGATCCTTTCTCAAAAGTTTGGCTGAGCTATAAGAAATTATATTTGCCTAGTTCACGCCTCTGAGTTGTTTCTCCTCAAATTTTAACCTTTTACTGCACACGACAGTGCAACAGATAGGTCAGAATCAGTGGGACAATGTTTTTTTTTCTTCACAAGAGCAATAATCCAGAGTTTGTTAGCATTATTCAAGTCAAAACTATAGTAATGAATCAAGGATATAATACTGATTTTTCTTAATTACTGAAATCCCTGATTTTGCAGAAAAGCAGTATATTTTTTAAGCACCTCGTGGTGCTTAGAGAAAGATGAGGCAAAACATTGGAGACATCCTGAGTAAAGTGGATCTGAATTTTTTGGAACTATATATACATATAGATATTGATATCTGTATATCTCAAAGGTTGTGACCATCTTTAATTTGTGTTTGCTTTTTTTTCCCCCTAAAACTAAGGCAAAAGTTTAGTGAAACACACTGAGGCAGTGTAAAAAATGGCTTAAAGTAGTAGTAACTTGGAAGTTCTGTAATCCTGACAGGAAAACTGTGCACAGAATGTTATTGGCTATTTATTTGCACAAAACCTTTCTTAACAATCACTACAATTCTTTAAAAGCAACCTTCTGTAATTTTTCAGAAATGAGAATACATAATACTTCTTGGAACAGGCCAGTTACTTACGGAAGCCAAGTAATCTCTGATGTATTGCACAGAGGCCTAGGATGACTCAACAGCTGACATTTACTTGTAAAGCTGCCAGTCAGTGCTCTTCTGCCAAAAGTGTCTCTGTAAATATTCACTACATATTAAAGCAACCTGAAGATGGTCAACAAACCAAAAGTGAGATGGAAAAGAGTGAGTTACAGGTGTCACTTTTTTATTATCTCTCAGTAAGCATATTAAACAAAGTTTAGTCTGTTTTCTTCCTGTTTCACCATTTTTGTTTCACATAGTTTTGATTTGTCTAGAAGGCTGGATATTGAACAAGTGAATAAGAGCAGATATGGCTTGTTTTATATATAGTCAGTTGGAGGTTAGTGAAACTGAATTATTCTAGAGACCCATATATTGCAATCATCAGCAATATGGAAATGTCTACAAAAATAATTAGACAGCATTATGCATAATTCACAAATATAGGCTACATCTGCATTAGAAGGGACTTTAGTATCATCAACATAGATATAGTAAAGAAATAGATATTTTGATAACTGACCATTGCTGCCCTTTGCTGCTGGTACCCTCTGTGAATATGGTACTCTTTCTGTGAAAGAGACTTTTTTGTGCTTGGAATTAATTCCCTTTTTCTGGTGAAATGTTTTAACCTCCAGTAACCACTGCAAAGCCAGAATTTATATCCTCACACTTCTGAGATGACAATCAAATTACTGAACACCTTCTGTGAAAGAATTAAACACTCCAGAAAATAAACCTCCTCAGTGGCTCTTTTTGCAAGATTTGCCTCCTACATACATCCTTATGTGTCCTACCTTGGTTTCATCTAGCCTTAGGAGCAGTTCTTTGGATTAAACAGAAATTAGTTTAATTTTATGCTTAAGACTTCATTTAGACCAGACTGTACAAGGTAAACCAGCATGCACATGGGTTCTTTCCCCATGAACACCAGGACAACAAAAGGAAAGAGTTATGGACCAGATCATATACTCAGCTGAAAGTACTTTTAGTCCCTCATATTTTTAAAGGTATTTTAATAAGTTTAGTAAATGTATTTTTAAACTAGAAGAGCATATATTTAGAATAGATATAAGGAAGCAATTTTTTACAATGAGGGTGGTGAAACACTCCGCAGGTTGTCCAGAGAGATTGTAGATGCCCTATCTCTGGAAACATTCCTGGTCAGATTGGATGGGCCTCTGAGCAACCCGGTCTGAATAAAGATCTCTCTGCTCATCGTAGGGGAGTTGTACTAGATGACCTTTAAAGGTCCCTTCTAACCCAAAGCATTCTATTATTCTATATAGCCTTGACATATTAAATAAGAGAAATAGTAGAAATGAACTTCCCTATTAAGCAGTAATCTACTTTCTGTCTTCTCTTTTTATCTGAAGAAATGAGAAGGGAGAGAAAGAACGTACTTCTATACCATCATGTCATATAGGGATGTATGGCAGAAATTAATACTAATGGTATGGAGAAGATAACACCTCCCTGACATTTGCCCCTTGCCAGTGAGTCTGTGCCCACCACACAGCTCTTCAGATGAAAGCAGTTGATAAGAATGAAGCCCAGGATGATAGCCAATTCCTGCTACATAAATTATGAGCATTTTCCTACTACTTTTAAGTAAAATAAAATAATTTAAAATGGCATTGTTTAAATGTACAAAGCAGTAGGAAAATGCGATAAACTGTATCAGTGGACTTTCCATTTGATTCTTCAGCTGAGCAACAGACAGCCACATACAAGATGGAAGCCATGTGGGTTGTATCACTAAATAGTAACACAACAGCAAAACTGTAAACATCACTTAGACACTGCAGATTTCCCAGTCCACTGATTTTGATGCTGATAGAGACAGACTTCCAGTGAAAGTGCATGCATTTTGATCAATGTCTTAGGGCAGTCTGATATTATTTCACTTTAGAGTAACAACTAGTCTTTGCATTTGTTTCTTTGTAGAATACTTGCGCATAGGAGAACTGTCAAATAGATTAATATATGGGATGCTAATGAACTGACTGAGACTGCATGCATGTAGATGCCTGCGTGTCACAAGGTGTGTTTACAAATATACACGGGAGGAAGATTTCATTTTTATCCCTGGCCAACCAAGATGATCTTGAAAAAGTGCTGTGAGGGTATGTTCCTCCTTCAGACACACTAGTACTGATGCTGTCCCGGGCCTTTCAGATTTGAAACGCAATTAAAATGCACTCTAGGCAAAGACGGTTTTCTACATAAAGTGTTGCCAAACACTTATACGTGCATAGAGAAATGCTCACACTAAATCATGCAGCTGCTATTTCATGTTTAAACTTTGGTCATAGGAATTACAGGTGCAGAAAGTATCTTTTGACTTCTGCTGTTATAAAACAGAGTTTCAGTTGTGGTTCTGCACCACTTTGTGTCATCTAATTTGGCTCTATTCTTAGCTCTGCCATGTGACAGGTAGAGTCATGATAACTGTTTTTTGTGGCTTTTTGTGACTCAGTTATAAGGCCTTCCCTGCTATCCTTGGAAGAGAAATCTGTAGAATCAGAGTTCATGGAAAGAATGAAAAGTTTATGGCTTTCTAGTTCTCTTAAAAAATTATTTAAACTAAGCAAACTAACAGAATTAAAAATGTCATCTTTTTCTAATTTCCATAAAGCACAGTGCTGATAAACTGATAAACAATATGTGCTGAACTCTTTTGGGGAGTGCGTAAGTTAATGAAAACATATCTTTGTGGTAAACAACTCTGTGGCTTTGCATCAAATCTGACATTCACTTTTGCTGGATGAAATTAAATTAATGCCCATTGTGACCAGCCCAGAGGCCCCTTGTATCCTTGGCATAGACTACCTCAGGAGGGGGTACTTCAAGGATCTAAAGGGCTACCAGTGGGCTTTTGTTGTAGCCACTGTAAATATAGAGAAAATCAAACAGCTGTCTGCATTGCCTGGCCTCTCAGAAGATCTCATTGTTGTGGGGCCGTTAGAAGTTGAGGAACAATACGTGACAGTTGCTACAAGGACAGTGCACAGACAGCAATATCGCACAAACCGAGACTCCTTACCTCCCATCCATGAGCTGATTCATCAACTGGAGGACCAAGGCGTTACCAGTAATATACACTCACATTTTAATAGCCCCATATGGCCAATGAAAAAGTCTGATGGATGGTGGAGGCTAATGGTAGACTATTGTAGCCTGAATGAAGTGATGCCACCTCTAAGTGCTGCTGTCCCAGATGTTAGAGCTCCAATATGAACTGGAGTCGAAGGCAGCCAGGTGGTATGCTACCATTGATATTGTCAATGCATTTTTCAGGGTTATAGAATCATAGAATCATAGAATGTTTTAGGCTGGAAGGGACCTCTAGAGGTCATCTAGTCCGACCTCCCTACACAAGTAGGGACATCTACCTAGGTCAGGTTACTCAGACCTTCATCGAGCCTGACCTTGAATGACTCCAGGGATGGGGCCTCCACCACCTCCCTGGGCAGCCCGTTCCAGTGCTCTACGACCCTCATGTTAAAGAACTTTTTTCTAATATCCAACCTAAATCTATCTTTTCCTAGCTTAAAACCATTGTTCCTTGTCCTGATGCTACAAACCCTTGTGAACAGACCTTCCCCTGCCTTCTTGTAGGCCCCCTTCAGATACTGGGGAAGGTCAGTATAAGGTCCCCCCGGAGCCTTCTCTTCTCCAGGCTGAACAGCCCCAACTCTCTCAGCCTGTCTTCGTAGAGAGATGCTCCATTCCCCTGATCATTCTGGTGGCTCTCCTCTGGACATGCTCCAACAGGTCCATGTCCTTCTTGTGCTGGGGGCTCCAGAACTGGATGCAATACTCCAGGTGAGGTCTCACCAGGGCAGAGTAGATGGGCAGAATCACCTCTCTTGATCTGCTGGCCACAGTTCTCTTGATGCAGCCCAGGATGGGATTGGCCTTCTGGGCTGCCTTTGCACACTGGTGGCTCATATCCAGTTTTTCATCCAGCAGCACTCCCAAGTCCCTTTCCACAGGGCTGCTCTCTAGCATGTCCTCTCCCAGCCTATAAAGATAAAGCTGATTGCCCTGGCCCAGGTGCAGGACCCTGCATTTGACCTTGTTGAACCTCATAAGGTTCATCTGGGCCCACCTTTCCAGCCTGTCCAGGTCCCTCTGGATGGCATCCCGTCCCTCAGGAGTATCAACTGCAATCCCTTTGGCAGCAGAGTGCAGGCCACCGTTGCTTGCACGTGGAGGGGTGTCCAGTACACCTGGAATCAACTGCCCCAGGGGTGGAAGCACAGCCCCACCATTTGTCATGAACTGATCCGAACTGCACTGGAAAAGGGTGATGCCCCTGAACATCTATATATATTGATGACATCATTATGTGGGGCAACAAGGCAGAAGAAGTGTTTGAGAAATGAAAAAGAGTAATTCAGATTCTTCTGAGAGCTGGGTTTGCTATAAAGAAAAGCAAGGTCAAGGGACCTGCACAAGAGATTCAGTTCTTGGGAATAAAATGGCAGGATGGATGCCATCATGTGCCAGTGGATGTCGTCAACAAGATAGCAACTGTGTCTCCACTGGCAACCACAAGAAGGAAACGCAAGCTTTCCTAGGCCTTGTGGGGTTCTGGAGAATGCATATTCCAGGTTACAGTCAACTTGTGAGCCCTCTCTTATCACGTAACCAGGAAGAAGAAGCATTTTGAGCAACACCAAGCCTTTGAGCACATCAAACAGGAGATAGCTCTTGCAGTAGCTCTTGGGCCTGTTTGGACCAGACCAGCTGTGCAAAATGTACTCTACACAGCAGCTGGGGAGCATAGTCCCACCTGGAACCTCTGGCAGAAAACATCAGGAGAAACGCGGGGTTGACCATTAGGGTTCTGGAGCTGGGGATATCGAGGATCAGAGGCCCACCACACCCCAAATGAAAAAGAAATACTACCAGCATATGAAGAAATTTGAGCCTCTCCAGAAGTTGTTTGTAGAGAAGCACACCTCCTCTCGGTACTGCGACTGCCTGCACTACATTGGATGTTCAAAGGAAACATCCTCTCTACACGTCATGCAACCAGTGCTACATGGAATAAGTGGGTAGCATTGATCATGCAACAAGCTCGACTAGGAAAACCACACCACCCAGGAATTCTGGAGGAGATCATGGACTGGACAGAAGACAGAGATTCTGGAGCACTGCCTGAGGAGGTGGCTTATGCCCAGGAGGCACTAACAGATGATGAGTTACCAGAAGGTGAGCGTCGCTATGCTTTGTTTACTGATGGATATTTTCGTGTGGGAGGAAACCATCGAAAGTGGAAAGCTGCTGTGTGGAGTCCCACAAGACAAGTGGTTGAGGCCACTGAAGGAGATGGCTAGTCAAGTCAGTTTGCAGAAGTGAAAGCAATCCAACTAGTGCTAGAGATTGCTGAACAAGAGAAGCGGCCAATACTGTATCTCTACACTGACTCCTGGATGATGACTAATGCCCTATGGGGGTGGCTACAGGAGTGGAAGACCAATTGGCAGCACAGAGGTAAACCCATCTGTGCTGCTGCATTGTGGCAGGATATTGCTGCCCGAGTGGAAAACATGAATCTTAAGGTACGTCATGTAGATGCTCACGTGCCCAAAAGCCCTGCCACTGAAGAATGTCGAAATAATGAGCAGGTAGACAAGGCTGCTAAAATTGAAGTGGCTCAGCTGAACCTGGACTGGAAGTGTAAGGGTGAGCTATTTGTAGCTTGATGAGCCCATGAAACATCAGGACATTTAGGGGGAGATGCAACATACAGATGGGCTCGTGATCAAGGGTTGGACCTGACCATGGAGGCCATCACACAGGTCACTCATGAATGTGAAACATGTGCTGCAACCAAGCGAGCCACAAGAGTAAAGTCTCCTTGGAACAGAGGGTGGTGGCTGGGTTTTCGGTATGGTGAGGCCTGGCAAATTGACTATATTGGACCACTGCCACGAACACAGCAAGGCAAACGCTACATACTCACCATGGTCGAAGCAACTACTGATTGGCTTGAAACATACCCTGTAAACCATGACATTGCCCAGAACACCATCTTAGGCCTTGAGAGGCAAATTTTGTGGCGATATGGTACTCCTGAAAGAATTAAATCAACGGAACACATTTCCGAAATAACCTTATAAGCTCCTGGGCAAAGAAATACGGCATCAAGCAGGTGTATCACATCCCTTATTACCCACAAGCCTCTGTAAAGATTGAAAGATATAATGGACTGTTGAAGACTATGTTGAGAGCATTGGACAATGGGGGATGGAAGCACTGGGATATAAATTTAGCAGAAGCCACTTGGCTCATAAATACCATACCAGAGGATCTGTCAACTGTTCTGGTCCTGCCCAAACAAAACCCCTACATATTGTGGGCAGAGATAAGGTCCCCGTAGTGCACACAGAGAAATGGCTGGGGAAGGCAGTGGCAGTGTGGCAAACCCATTTGTGGGATTGTTTTTGCTCAAGGACCTGAGTGTACTTGGTGGGTAATGCAGGAGGATGGGGACACGTGGTGTGTGCCTCAAGGAGATTTAACCTTAGGGGGAAGATAATTTGTGGTGTGAGTTGTATGTTGCAGGAAGTGATGCAGTAGGTATGTGATGGAGAGTGAATTCTGCAAAGAACCAGATAAGTGGAATGATGCACCTAGCTGGTGCTGGTGCCCAACAATCAAACATACTTCTTCTCCTGTCCCGAACGTCCATCCTGACAGATGGGGCCCAAGTCATAGCCTGTTGGTGAACATCTGGAAGAGTGGAGGAAGCCCATGGAACAGGGGGTAATATCTATCTGCTAAAGGACGGGGCATAATAGTTAACAAAAATGTATTCATCTGTATGTTAGGTATAAAGATGGTTTAAGTATGTAGATTAAAATGTAAGTGCTAATAAGAAGGAATTTCAGTAATGGGAATTAAAAATGATAGAATGGTTAAATATGTACCATGTGGGGCCTGAGCATGATGCAAATGTTACGGAATAAGGGGTGGAGAGTGTAGTGGGTCTGGCTGAGCTGGTATTCCACATAGCAGTCCTCACAGTGCACTGTTTTGTGCTGAGAGCTAGAAGGGTGTTGGTAGCACACCCATGTTGTGACTACTGTTGAGCAGTGCTCGCACAGCACCAGGGCTCTTTCCAACATTCCCCCGCACCAGTGGGATGGAGTAGGCAAGATCTCAGGAGGGGACACAATCAGGACAGCTGACCCAAACTGATCAAAGGGATATTCCATACCATATGACATCAGCTTAGCTATAAAGCTAGGGAAAAGGAGGAGGAGGCTAGGATTGTTCCATTGTCCTCTAGAGCAACCACTATGCGTCTTGGAGCCCTGCTTCCCAGGAAGTGGCCAGACATCACCTCCTGATGGGAAGCAGAAAATAAATTTTTGTTTTCCATTGCTTCCGCGTGTGGATTTGCTTGGCTTTGCTTCTGTTATTATTAAACTGTTTTTGTTTTACCTACAACAGGTTTTTTTTTTTTCCATCTTATTTTCCTCCCCCTTTTTGCTCTGCTGAGGACCGAGATGGAAAAAGGGGGGATGATAGAGCTGCTTGGTGGGCACCTGGCGCTCAACCAAAGTTAACCCACCAAAAGCTCAAACTTTGGTTATGTTGGTTTTACATTTACCAGTGAAGATGCTTAATTTCTCACAGCAAAGTGCAATTCCAATATGACATTTAGAGATATTTAATTTTTAAATAAGGAAGAAAAAATACAAAAATGTAAACAGAGTGCTTCATTTTGTTTCGAATAATTACTTCATCTCGATGCCCTTTTTTTCTGTTTTGGTTTAATAAGAAACATAAAAGCAGGTGTTTTTACAATTCTGATACAAAGTCTGGTCCTATATGTAAATGTAGAAACATTTTTTAAAAACATCTGATGAGGCTTCTCAGCCACAAATCCTATAAAACTATTTCAATACCTTAAAAATTTAAATAATGAACCTTACCAAAGAAAACAATTTTTGGTTATTTAAAAAGTAGAAATGATCTAATTTTAAATATCAACACCTCATAAAAGTTACATGTCAGCTCCTGGATCAAATGATCATAGAAATAGACTAAAAAATAATATGAATTCTTAGCAGTGGGAAGATTGTACAATCTCTTAGTTTAAGGAGTAAAAATGAAGTACTTGTTTTCTGCTTATTCTGAAAATAAGCAGGGTTTATTAATGTTTTCTCTTCACAGGGAAAGGACTGGGCACCTTAGAGACTTATGTTTTGGTATATCAGGATGGCTGGATCCAAGTTCCTGTGCATAAAATTAGTAGGAGAAGTATTGCTAAGAGAAATCAGGATTGTGTGTATAATAAATCTTCTGTGGGAAATTCCTTTTGTATTTTCCTACTGCTTTGTCTAGAACTGTCAGAATCTGGTCATAAACAGCAGAGATATCAAATTGCTAATAGCTGGGCTAGGACTGCTGTTCTACTCCAGTTTGAACAAGTAGATTGTGGCAGGTTTTCTGGTAACCAGTCTTTCCTATTACCTGGAAAACTCATCTCTTCTGAAACAACTTTCAGACTCCACTCAGTAACTGCAGCTAATGCTTCAAAGCTGCGTGAAAGGAAGAGTCACATTTAATTTCAGATGAAGTTAAATACCAGATAAGGTTATTCTGCAGCATTGACAATATTGCAGGAGTTTGCAGTCTAGAAAATGAAATTGTATTTAATGAATGAAAAAGTATTTCATATTAAACTCATTTTTCTCAAACCATTTCTACAGTATATTTACAAGTATTGTTTCCCTGTAATGATCTATAGACTTCCTCTCCATGACCTGTCTTTGCTACTTGCACACTGGTCCACAGTTTTTTCCACCAAGATCCAAGTAAAAGCAGCATAGAAGCTGAACTTAGAGTCATTACTTGGCAAAAATAGTAAATATTTACCTCTTTAGATTTTCTTACTCTTTTAGAAAATTGTTAATCTTGACTTTTCTGTAATTGTAGAAATGGAGAATAAGAACCTTATAAACTCTGTCAATTAAGTATTCACAAGCAAAAAATATGAAAGGGGAAATTTAAAGTATTTGCATGAATTAAAACTTTTCTTCCATTCTCTCATAACCGTTATAGATCCATCCGCAAGGTTACTGTTTTGGCAATAGCTAGTAGCAATAGCATAGCAGGGAGGAAACTGCTTGGAATATGACAATAGATTCACCTCTCCATGCAAGAAATTTCTATTTGATTTAATTCTTCTATTAAACACAGAACTAGGAAACATTTCCAATGGTAGTTTTACATCTATTTTATGTAGGAATCAAGAACAAGAAATTGAACAGCTCTCAGCTACATTTTCTGCCCTATATCTTGTGCCTTTTGCCTTATCTACCTCTATGTGGGACTGCTATGTTTTTGGGAGAGCTGAAAACGTTGACAGGCAGAAAGGAATCTGAGAGATGTGGCAAAAGGAAATAAGAGTAATACAACTTTGCAATAACAGACTCTTAGCCTTGCCCAAACAACAATTGCTTTTCATGTAAGAAGGTTAAATTTTCAGTTGCCATAATCAGAAGTCATAATTCTTGCATTACCAGCACCGGTTCTTTGGGTCATTTATATATCTAGTGTAAGCTATACAAACTGAATTTGCCAGGAAGCATATCTGTAACAGAGTACTACCAGTACAGAGTACTCCCAGTCCAGCTTACAACCTCTTAGCAAGGTGTTTTTTCTTTGTAGATGTGCAAACAGGAAAAAGCTTTCCTAGAAAGTATGTTTGGACCAAACACTTTGCAACATCAGAGATAGGTTGCAGTGACCTTCTTCGCTGTTTGGCAGGAAGGATAAAAAGACAAGATTTTGTACAATAGAATGCATGAATTCTTGCTGAAGTTATGTTTGCTAAGCAAGGATCTGCAAGATTAAGTCATAATAATTCCATTTTTATAGTTATTTAAAATAAATGTTCTTGCAATTTTGATAATAAAACTATGCTTATCTAGTAAAAGAAATACTTTAATTTTTTAGAGTACTTGGTAAAGAAGTACTTAGAAAGCTCACATGAAAAAGCTGTGTAGAAAAATCTAAAATAAATCAGCGAGTATTCAAGCAGGTATAAGAGCTTTCCAAGTGACATTTCTAGATACCGGGCCATCCCATATGCTGAACATGAAGTGGTAAGTACATATAAGCCCCAAATCTGCATATTTTATCAGTAAAGCTTGATTGCTATTTATTTATATGTGTTTATTTATATAACAATAATATAATATATAAAAAATAACATAATATACCTATAAAACATAAAATATAAAATATTTATTTATTTATTTATATTGCTATTTATTTTTATATATTTATATAAGCTTTAGTCTTTCTATACAAATTTTTGTTCAGTAGTCAGAATTGAATCTGTAAAAAATAAGCACTGAATGAACATATGAAGAAGCAGTAGACTTCTGTGAGTAACCAAAAATCGCATAACAGCTTAGTGCCAGTAATGATTTGGCTTTTGATATAAATTTTGTCTTGGTGGACTTTAAGAAGCTCAACACTTGCATAATTTCATGGAAATTTCTTTAAGTGATATTCTATTACACTGAATATCTTACAGTTGCATTTATTTAGAAAATAAATGATAGTTCAAACACTTCATTTAAGCAAAGAAATCCAGCGGGAAGTAAAATCTCAGGTGAAAAAACCTTCCTATCTTCCCTTGGTGAATCTTTGCACTAAGCCCTCAGGAATGGCCTACAGTTATTTTACATGCTTTGCTACCTGACAGTTGCAGAGGTCTTGAAAAACAGCAAGGTAGAGAAACCCTATTTCTGCAAGGTAAGTATGGCATTATCTGTCCCAGTACTATTTTCACAGGTATCTTCTCTACAGGGTAATTAATGCATTCTTCCATCCCCCAAGGTATTAGTTTTAGCCAATTTTCACACATGTCCATGACAGTGACATGAAAAGAGCAATTACTGATTCAATCTTTCTCAAACAGAAGTCTACAGCTATAGTCAGTGTTTCTGAAAGATCAGCTGAAGGGAAAAATGTATGAAGGTAGCAACCTTCTCCTCTGAGGAAGCAAGATGACCCAACCACAATGGCAGAGGCACTTTAGAAGACAGGATTAATTTGCCCAATCTGTTTAGTCTGATAGGTTGAGATAGTTGAGGCAGGTCACTGTCAAATCTTTAAAGTATCTGTTTATTAAACTTGGAGGGAAAAGACTGAGGCCTGATGGCATAACTGCACTTGAAGATACTGTCAAAGAAAAACTGAAAACTAAAAAACAGCCTACTAAAATATGTACTTCTATATTGTCTCAGATAATGGCCATGAAAAGAATATTAAAAATCTTGAAACAAAAAATGTAGGCACTGTGTATTTTGCTGGTTGCTAATCTGGAAAATTTAATCCACAAAAGAGTCATTTATGTGACTGCAGAGCTGAACCAGCCAATGCACTCCCAGACCTATACAGTCCTGGTTTATGCAGCTGCATTCCTGAAAGGTTCCATATTCACAGGCAAAGAATTTCTTTAGAAAACCAACTTATATATGCAAAATACTCTTTAGAGCTATTACTTTTTGTTGGAGGTCTGACCTGAAATTGTACTCTTCTGTTTTGTTTAAAAAACAAGAGTTCCAGATACCATATGTTAGAATTCACTTTGAAGTGTAGAACTGAAGGTGAAGTGTCTCTTAGAGACATTTGTCTTCGTAAAAGACTAAAAGAAAATGCATGTAGAAAATGCATGTAGAATTAATTAAGCTATAAAGTGAAATGCACACATACATAAGTTTTTCTTTCAAAGAGGTGCTTGTTAATAGGCTAGACATTACAAAAATTTATCTCTTTCAAGCGTAAGCTTTCTGAATCTTATCCACATTACTTTTAGCTATTTTCTTGGTGCTGCGCTAGTTTTGCCTTTTGCTGATTATATTTGCTTTTAGAGGAAGTTGGCACTGTATTTTGAAAGTACAAATGAGAAAGCAAATAGGTAACCCTAGCTTCCATAGGCAATTTGATTCTTTCAGAATCTTTAAACAGCTTTTAGCTAACCCCGTGATTAGTGATTAATCAGAAAACAGAATCCTATAGACGAAGAAAAATCCCACTCTTCAGAATTACTTGTGCTAGTACAAATGATTCTAATGCTGCTTCTAGAAACCTCTCTGATTGTAATGTCTAAAAATAGCATAGTTTCTCCTCAATCATTAAAAATCACATTATAATTCAAGTATCTTTACAAAATGGCAGAGGAAACAATATTGCTACATTAATTCTATAGTTCTAGTCTCTGTTAAAGTTGAAGCAATGGTCTTTGCAATTAAAAATATTTTTTTAAATTATGTGCAGATTGAATTCTGCACATCCTAAATTCTTCATGTAATTTTTTTTTTTTTTTTTTTTTTCCTAGTTTTAGCTAACCCTAAAGTAACCAATCTCATGATCTGGCTCTTGTAAGTTATTGTGTAGCTCTCAGGTCTATAGAAAGTGTTTTTCAAACTAATTTTTAGGAAAAGCAGACATCTATTAGAGACCAGTATTTCTGTGATGATTGTAGTGAATTACTGATGATTCTCTGAGCTAATTTTTCAGCTCACCGTGCTTTTGCAGTTCCCTTCCATACTCTGTATTCTTTTGACATGTTAGAAGAGAAATAGAGGCTGTGAAATTTTGTAATAGCATATTCCCAGTCTACTGGCTGAAATGATTTATTGTACTTCCAGATTGTAATAGCTTCCAACTGACAAAAGAAACACATTTTTCTGGAGGAAAACACTAGAAAATGTGTAGTATAACTTGAAAGCTTATCAACCCCAGGTACCTGCTAGGCTGCAGTTTCTCTCAATAAGGCTATAAGGTGCCTTAATTATGTTTGTGTGGTTTATATACACACATACACAGACTGAGTACAATCAGAGGGAACTGAAAGCAGTAAAAATTGTTGCAGAAATGGGAAGCTAAAGTAGCTTGGTTGTTTTATAATTTTTTAATCCAAAGTAGATATGATCAACTACAGTAAAGGGGAATACTTTGACTTAGCTCTGCATTCTTATGTTTTCAGTTATAAAATATATGGGACATTAAAAGGAAAGTATTTCTATTTCATCCACTGAATGTATTTTGATTCTATTGTGAAATTAAAAATTCCCTCTGGCAGTGACCAGAAATTTTTTTTCTCAAAGTATTTCGTCAAATGTATGTCAATATACAAAATTAAGTGTGATACTCCGAACACATTCAAAATAAGCTAATTAGATTCAGTACTGCTCATACCTGTTCATGATATAGGCTGTAGCACTTACAACATAAGACGACATGGAGCAACTGGTAGTGAACATGATGGGAAGAAAATTCTGTATAATTTTTGAGTTCTAACTTTGTTTTAGGAGATGAATGCTTTCATGGTAGGATGAGCTGTACAGAATTTACAACTAAATAAAGCCTCTGATGTTTAGTGCTGTATTTGAAAACCTTCTTGCTCATTATAGCTCATACCTCTTCCCAAATATTGGTCAAACCTTTAATCCTGAAATATGGATGACAAAAATGACCTCAAGATAAAAGTTGAGTAAGACATTGGGGTCCAAAAGGATTCCCTTCTTCCCTTTTGATTATTTTATAGCATGTCTATTTTGTGAATGTTCCACATGCTCAAAAAAGTATAATCCTGTTCATTTAGAAGCTTTAAATGAACTAAATAAATCTTCCCCAGACCAATAAAGCTTTCTCAATTGTTTTGCATTTATGAAGTGTTCATCATTTTTTTATGGAATAACTTATTGGAAAGAAATTGTCCAGGCAATAATAAGAAATCAAAGTTCACAGTATTCCTTCTGATCTGTTTCAAAGATGTGTATCGTGGTGAAAGATGAGAGAGTGAGATAGCAATGTGAAATCAATGGAAATTATGCATTCAATTACTCTTTAAGTGTTCAAGCCTAAATATTACTTGACAATTTAGTCAGATTAAATTAGTATTCATTGAATAGCTGGAGTTTTGGCACAACTGCTGATAGCAATTAGCAGAAATTATCTGTATAGTGAATATTTATTGTAAATGAGGACTGGATTACTAAATTTTCTGTGGTTTCCACAGAATATCTGTGGATTAATATAGGCCTGTGCAATGTTGTGAAATATTAAAGGGCATCAATAAGAAAAAAAATCAGTTGGGTACTTTTAAGGCAGAGTGAGCAAAAAAACTGGAAGGAAAATTTCATAAACTAAAAACAATGGATCAAAACTACTAAGATTCTTAATGATTTTTTTCTTTTTGTCTATGTTTTTATCAAACTTTTAGATGAATATAGAATTTTGTTTATGAAAATCTTCACTTTATTAGCAAAGCCATTGAGACTAAGAAGAAGAAACATAGATAACCTTAAACACAGGGTTTCATAATGCTAAAAATATTACATGTTGTTAATCTTAACACTGTTGAATTCAGTGCAAAAGCTCCAACGAGTAAGTTTTGTTCCAAAAGTCAGATCCCCAAGAGTGTCCTTAATGGTGTAGCAGGGATTCAGAATTAAATACAGTAGGACAGAATATAAACTTGTCTGTCTAGTATTTCCACATAGGCAATAAAAGGGAAATGTATTGTCCACACTAAAAATCAGTAAACTGCACTGGTCTGCATTCAATTTAGCCACCTAAGATAAATAGAACAGAGGCCTGAGAAAGTTTGGGTTCTGGATTCTTACATTTATTTAAATCATAAAGAAACAGCTAAATGCAGTGGTATGATTTTTGGCTCTATACAGTGAATTCACAGCATTTTCTTTTGTTTTCAACATTTAAAGCGGGCAGAGGACCTTGCCAGGCACGTCTCCTCCAGACATTTCAGAAAACATTGCAGAGTTAAAACTCTGTCTATGGAACCTAAAAATATGGTTAAAAGCTCCTAATATTTTTAGTCAATTTCAGTAATAAATTCTAAGAATGTATATTTTTATTCATTCATTTAACATAAACTTTATTAAAAGTCCTGTTTGGCAGCAAAATCACTAGAGTGCCTTAAAAGCATTTGCCACTCTTTTGTAATATACTTAAATTTGAATGCCATACAAGTGAAAAAATTCTGTTCAATTTTTACTTTCTTCTCCTCTCAGATATAGTATCTCAGCCTGGTTTGGCCATAAAATGTACTGACTGTGTAAGACTGTATTTCTGGCAACACAGTGAATGCTTCAGGGTTGCAAATGGTAGTATTTGGGGAATTTCAAATGAACACAAGAACTTGTCAACAACTAGTTTGTCTTGGCTGCAGTCACCAAAATTGGGAGGTGTCCCAGAAACTGGGGACTGACCTCAGAAGGTCATTGGCTCTATCCCAATAGCCCAAGGCAGGATCAGCTACACCTGTGTTACTCCTTTCTGGCTTTTGTTCAATTTTTTCTTAAAGCTTAGAGTGTCTTCTCTCACAGAGGACATGCCAGCATCTCCAAAAAAAATACATCCATTTGCTTTGCTACTCTCATGGTTAGAAAATATTTCCTGGTAGTCAACCTAAATCTTCCCTTGTACCTTTCTATCTGCTACAGGCATAAGGACTAAATTATTCTTCTTTGCAGGAACTATGGAATATATTTGAAGATTCAAAAAGCATTACGTCTCAGTCTTTCTTTTGCAGACTAAACAGTCATACTCTCTCAGCTCTTTCCTTTCAAGACCATTTTCCCCAGATCTCTGATCCTTCCTGCTGTCATTCTGTGGATTCTTTCAATTTGAATATATCTTTTTTCAACATCACTAGGTAAGCCTAGCACTCCAGTGCTAAGGTGAATGCAAAATACATTTCTTTTGTTGAAGGCCACATTTCTGTTTATCATAGTAAAGTGTTTGCCTCTGGAGCAATGCCATGAGCTTTTGACTCACATTGAGTTTGCGAATCACTAAATCTTCTTCTACAGATCTGGCCTCCAGCCAGTTATTTCTCAGCCTGATCTTGTGCAAATGATTATTCATGCCAAGAATAAGGCCTTGTTTTAATCTGTTTGACTGAATTAACAATTATCAGTTCTGTAGTTACTAAGGAAAATAAAGGAATATAGTTTATACTTGTAGTGTACAAATATCAGCCCTTTCATCTTGATCTCGTAAGACCAGTGCTGAGTTTCCACAGTTGGGCTCCCTTGCCATGCTCCTACAGGAGACGAACTTTGATCAGTACTTTCCATTGGTAAGACCTGTTTTTCACAGTATTAGAAGCAACACATAACTTAAAGTCCTTATTTCTGGAAGCCTGTACTGCCACCTAGAAACTATTTATTGCTCTGTGTTCTTCAGAGCTTTTAATTAAAACTCATGTGCTTCTCCTCCTGCATCAGTGCCTTTCCTTTCGCTAACCAACACCAAAGGCCAAGAGTGGAAATATGTGGGTTGATGTAAGAGCTGTACCTTGCTATGGAAATTACTGCCCTTCTTCTGGCATTTCACATCCAACCTGACATTTTATCTTATTTATCTAGTTTAAGCATCCTCCTCACCCTGATTAGAGAGATCAGACAACTTTGTGGGAGGCTGAGTGTATTTGAGCACTGTTTCATATACTGTTACCATGAAGGTTTTAATATATAATGAAAAACAGGCAAAATGAAGAATATTTATTCTTCCTATATCCCCACTCTTTTTGCTACCTTTTATGCATGAATATGAGTGGCTGTGTGGATGGATGGGAAGGGGTCTAATAGATGAGAATATATTCTGATAGAATTTAAACAGCAAAATATATAGTAGAGTGAAAACATCCATCTCTCCCAAGTTTAAGAGATCCAATACTCAAGCTTCGGGCTCTTTACATTATTGGCAGTTTTATTTTTATGGAGATTTTTTTAAATAATTTAAAAAATGGGTTAATAAAACCTTTATGTTTCAAACTGGATAAAGTTTGCTTAATACGGAAGCTAAACAACCATCGAAGTTACTTTAATCTTAAATGTTTATATATTAACACACAGATAAATATATATCTGCATTATCTCTCATACACACTCACATCAGAACTTCCTGGCTGAAACAGGTACAAAGTCAAATCATTGTCAGAACAGCTATTCTGTTATATATTTGAACATGAAAAGAGTAGAAATCCTGTCTTAGAAACTATTAGAATTATTTTCTTAAATATGCAAATAGTCCCTATGCTAAAGTGACAGACACATTAGAAGTCCTAGCTTAGCTTTTAATAAGTAAATGTCAAAAATAATGTAAATTGTGCTACTCCTGGCAGCATTAATACGAGTGCATTGGTTCTACCAACTGCCTTGCCTAAACTCACAACAACAGCCATGCAGAAAGCAAAGAAAAATTGATAGTTTCAACCGTGCGTGTTTACATGCTACCGTGAAACACAGAAAAACAAAGACATGGTGAAAATGATCCAACTGGGAAATGAAATGTTAGATTAATTTTAAAGCTATGCATCATCCTCCCTTGCAGATTCGAGGACTGAAAGTTTTTCTGATATTCAGATACAGGACAGATTAGAAGACAACTGATGAATGATCCAAGCATCCACTCTTTAAGAGAAATTATTTCCAAAGGAGACTCTTAAATTCTTTAGGCTTAAAATGAAACTTGAGGAAGAAGCTGCACCCAAACTCTGTGTGTGTACACTAACCCGGGCAGTTCTAGGAAGGTCTGGACACGTTGCATATTTTGCATGTTTTCTTAGATGTAAACCTAGATTTACTGCCGTGTAGAGTTTCAGGGATATGGTAATTGACAGCGTTTAACTATTACTACACTCATTGCTGTATATTAGCCTCAGGCCATTTAGAACACTCAGCCAATATCTGAGCTTGATAACAGTGCTAGGGTCAGCCATGGACTGTTACCAGTAGTCAGATTAGGGTGGTTCTGTTTTATAGCTCTGTTTTAACTCCCCATTTAAGCTAGAAGATACAGATTTCATGTAAGATTTCATATGACGTATAGATCATTTATATCAGTCCACTGAACCCACAAGGGGTTAACTGATATTGATACAGTTTAGTATTAGGCAGACAAAGAACAACTTTTGATTACTTTCCCTGATTGAAATTACTGATTATTTTATCAGGCTAGGTGCTTGTATGCAAAAGAACAGGGTCAAGGAAAGAAACAACGAACACAAAAAGGGAGACATGAATGGAGGTCTTAAGCCAAGCTGTACTCAGGCAGACTAGTCATAGCAGCTACTTTTATGGCTTTGCATACAACAGCCTTGTATACCATTGGGAGTGCAAATGTGTGTGTTTAGAGACAATATATTTTATCTGTTATTTCCACTTGTTGCAAACAATATTTGCTCTTGATTCTGTAACACCTAGTGGAATTTCTCAGATTACTTTAGTTGGGAACTGTATTACAGTTTCATTTGTTGTTTAAGAACAGCTATCATCTTGCTTTAGAAAACCACAGTTCTTATGATATGCAAATTTCTGGAAAGGTATGTGGTATCACTTCCAAGTGACCATATTATAAAGCTTTTTATGATTGTCAGTACCGTTGTTATAAATCTATTTTGCATAATAATTAAATAGTATCTCTTCATCCCCAAGAAGTCATAGACCTTTTGTCATCATTAGACAAAATCAGGCTAAGTGTAAACACAGTCTAGTTTCCTCCATGTTTTTGTATTTGTATGCAGCGATTGTCAGCATGTCGGCAGTGGACGGTGATAAAGTGCATTTTTCTGCTTGGGTGGTTAGCCCTTTCATTTTTACAAGTGACAAAATAAAAATCTGTTGAAGAGTGAACATGCTGCTTTCACTGTGTCATCTCAGCCCTGCGGGTCATTTTATTATAAAAATGTAAAAATCCAGTCAATTTTATTTAATCAGCTGAAAAGGAAAAGTGTTTCCAGGTCATTAATCAAGTGCTCCTTCTCTGTGGGACTTGTCTCTTCAGAAACTGCCATCTGAATCATTAATAAAGCTGAAAAGATTTTGTGCCAGCAGGTTTTTGAGAAACCTAGATGTTATCAATATAACCAGAGTAAAGTAATTTGAGGTCAACAAATAAAGCTGTATATATTCATTGCTTCAAAAGCTGCATCTTGCCTATTATAAACAATTAATTATTTATTTTAAAAGCATTTAATTGTTGGAAAACATGCAACTGTTTAGAAGGTATTTGATTATATATTCCATAATTATATGTTTTCTTTAATGTTACCTAACCATATATTTACAGTAAACTTTTATGTGAATTGATCAAAACATAATGAGACAGTAAGAAGAGATAATTACTACTGTATCTATAATAATAATGATAGTAATTAAACCACAGAGAACTACATTCAAATAACATCAAGCCTGAGACTTAAACCTCTATTAACGAAGACACTGAAGGCACTTACTGCATTGTTAACACATTCAGCTCCATGCACGCCTTGATGTGGCAGCTTATGCTACCTGTGGCCAAATTCCTGTGTACCTTTTGTGGTAGGCAAGGAGAACACACTTTCTCATCCTGTGGATATGTGAGATGAAAAGTGGTGTCATCCCACATGGTGGGCAAGGTGAAAACCATACAAAAGGCTGGAATTTGTAGGTTAAAAGAAGATAGAGTACTGTGTAGAATAAGCACAAATGCAGTAATTAGGGCACTCCTATGGCCATTTATGATCTCACCTGAATTTGGGAGACTGAGCTCTAGTTTCCCATCCTTTAAACTGTTTCTCTGGAAAGACAGTGGTACCAACAGGAGTGAACTGCGATTAATGAACGAATAGTCTAATGTTTAAGGTTTTAACTTTGCATGGGGACTGTAGATTTAAGTATCTGATTTTCATCAATGGGAGCAAGCATTTTAATCTACGTTCCTGAGTTCTGTCTGGTCAAGATTGGTTTCTTTTCCTCATGCTTCCCATGAAAACTGCACATTTGGGTTTGAAAAATTTCAACAAGTTAAGTGAAAAACTCTTTCTACCAGGAACTTCCTCTTTAATTTACTTAAGAATACCCTGATATGTTTGCCTTTACACCAATGGGCTTTGGAGTTATGAAGATGAGAGGTACTTGCTTGATTTATAGTCTTTGGTTTGCATTGCACCGTTTGTAATACATTGGATTGTCTCCAATGAATCGATTAACTAGCATTTCCTAATTCCTTCTAATTTTTTGATTGGTAAGAAGTTAATTTTGTTTTCTGAAAATGCTAAAGTTATCATTCCAAAAGCTACATGAATTTCTATTCAGGAAGGCAGCAGTTAAAACTATATGTACACAGGTGTGCTTTTATTCATGCATATTATGATTTGGAAAAAAAAAAAAAGATAAAAAATAGATCCCATATCCCCTTTTGTCTGATATTTTAAAGACATCTTTACTCCCACACACAGTACCTCATGTGTGAATTAAGATGTTGATTTCTTCACAGTGAAAGCTCCTGGGCCATTACAGTGTAATCCTGAATTCACATCTATCAATATAATTCAGATTGTGTTTTATTTATCTGAAGAGTGTGCATGTAACAGCTGATGCTTATGATGATCATCCTCATTACATGTTGTAGACTATGAAGACTCCTCCTACACTGTCCTGTAGCTTTATAGAATATTACAGTGTAAATTCTGCATAACACTGTGGATGTCCTTGTTTATGTTGGACTACTTAATATTGGCACCACTTACATTGACATAACTGCATGAAACTTGGCATACAGGTTTGCAATGGGCCACCAAAGAGCCAGAATCTAATTGCATTTACACTAGTTCAATTCACTTAGGGCTACTTGTTTGTACCTGTGTAACCGAGTGAAAAAGAGCCTGCAGGTCAACAGCAGCAGTAATTACTTGTCCACTAGGAACTGAACTGAGGCCAGCAATTTATTTCACACAGTTGACCAAACAGTCATTGGATAGTAAGGATGCCTTGTCCTGAGCAACTCAAGCTATTCATAACAGGAATTTAGTGGTAAAGGGCTTCAGAGTCCATTTACCAATCCCCAGGACTGAAGGGCTCATGAGACTAGTAATGTGTTATGAAGTCTCTCACCATCACAAATTTACAGTTTTAAGACTGAGTGTATGTGTGTGTCTGTTTGTGTGAGTGTGTGCGCGTGCACGCATGCAGATTTTTTCTCTCCCTGTAGAAAATTGCCCAAGGTGCCCTGCTAGCTTTGGGAAAGAGTGTCTTCACCCTGCTGTGATAATTTGACGTGTGGTAGAATTTTGTGATTCAAAGCAGTTTTTCTTCTTTTTTTTTAACTTTTTGTACATTATTTTATCTTAAAATGAAATTTCAGAGATGTTTTAGTCTTAATATAGACTAATCACTGTAATAGTTATCTAATAAAAGCAGGCATATAAATAATCTCATTTTATCACTTTGTTTGCTCCAAAATCACCATTACTGTGATTACTCTATATTAGGGAAAAATATGAAATTTTGTTTGAAGATAAAGGAATATAGAAAAAAGCTGTCTTGAATCACAAAGCTCTGCCAAGTCCTAAATTATCACAGCAGGAGTAAAGATGATATAACAATGATAAAAAAACTACAAAAGAACCTCAGTCCCAGTACAAATTAAAATTTCTACGATTTTTCTGTAGCAGAAGTAGTAATTTTTCTGTAATTGTTATTAATTATTTTTTACAAGAAAGGACCAACAATTCTCCTTTAACAATGCCATTTGCCATTAATATAAATCTTTCTGGACTCATTTTTATGCACGCATACTTTTGCACATTAGAAAGCCAGAGACTTACAGTTGTAAAATAGATTAAGCAGGGATTAGAAAATGTGGAATAATTTCTACTTCCAAATTTGCTCGTTTTCTGGTTTTACACCATTATACAGACCTTTACTCAGTTTGTAAAGTTGTTGGCTAGCTGGTTGATCAGTAATAAAAGCAAAGGAAGTAGAGGAAATAGGTTGTTTGGGTTTTTTAAATCATAACCATAACTATATTCATTTATGTATAAATAAAGCTGAAGATAATGTAAATACCACTTAAGATAACAATAAACTTCTAGATACTGTATGTTTTGAACAACCATTCAGTTAACTACTTCAGAAACTGACTTTTATACTTCAACAAGATTTTTGACGTATTTTTACTCTTTATTTCTCTTTAACGTCAGAAAAGTGAAGCGATTTCTCTTCCTATCTCGTTCTCATTAAGTACATTTGCCAAAAGAAAATGTGATCTACTGTCTTTGCATCTATTGTTACCATGTTGATCACGATATCGTTCTCCCAAGTGACATGGGACTTAAGGCTGAAACTGGCCTCTTTTGATCACTTCAGTCTGATCCTATACAGCAACAGCATACCAGATATCTTGCCTTCATTATTTTTTCTAGAATCATATGTTTCTGTGGGTTTGATTTAATTTATTTTTTCTCATTACTAAATATGCCTCAGCACTACCCTTCTAGCTTAGTAACTTGTCCCTGGAGCTTACTTATAATCAAATAACTTTCATTTTGCTAGGCTGAACCAACTACACTATTTTACCACCTTTCTTTGCTCTGAGCAGGTATTCCTTTGCACCTTCTCTAATTTACTCTTTCCTTTTTTTTACCCATCCTCATCCTCCTCCCTCAGGTCTGAGCAACTAGATTTTACTCAATATTTCAGATGAGGCCACATTTAGACCTTAGAAACTAATTTTTACTAATTACTATTTTTTCTGTGATTTTATAGAGCTTTTCCTCTCACTCTATACTGAAAGTACAACCATCACAATCTCCCTTATTCACAGCCAGAGTTCTGCTACTGATTTCCATCTACTCCCGCTTAGCTAATGATTTCTCCTCTAACAATGCACTAAATGTTTGACTGAAATTCAGATAAATAAGATCAACTAAAAGTGACTTTACTGACAACAGATATCAGCTAATTGATAAAAGATATATTTTTATCCCTTTTACTTCTCAGTACTTTGAAACACTTTGTGGAATAAGTACTTTTCTTACCTGTTTTGAAATCTTATCTAAATTCCTCCTTTAAATTATGTTTTTAAATTTGCCTGTTTTCTTTGGTTTTGGACTTAAGTTGCTTTGTAGGAAAATGAACATAAATATTTTACATTTGATTAAACATGTAATATACACAGCTGCAGCATGTAGGATGAAAAAGAACGCAAGTGCTGCTAGGACAGAATTCATTGTCTCTTTACTAAATGTTCTGCATGCTATATTTCTGTAACCTTTGTCCATGTATATTGATTTGTATCTGTAGGTTTGTTTTTCTAACATTAGCACCTACCATGCAAGCCATGTCAGTGTGGTACACGTCGAGAAAGTGGAGGAGGCCCCCAAAAGTGATATAGATGTCTTTGAGAATTAATTTCTTAGCTTTCTCTTTTCAAAAGCAACTACAGGATTTTCTCTCTCCTAATAAAATATGTATTAATGATTTTACCATAGATATTCTGTTCCTGTGCAATTTGAACTATTTTAGGTTTAGTCAATTTCCTAGAAGTTTTCATTGCCCAAAACTATAGATAAACCCTTTGCATTTTTGCTATAGTAGAGGTATCATGAAGCTAAGATGTCTCACTGAAATACATAAAAATATGAATAATTATTTGAATTGCAGTTTTAGAAGTTGAAGTGAAATAACCCATTGTCATCTGAAGGACTTTTCTCTCTGCTTTTTTATATATTTAGCTTTGAGAAAAATGAGAATGTTATAGATCATTTCTTCAGATTAGATAACATGTCGTTAATGTTCTGTAAGCAGTAAGATGATGTTTTTTTCACAATTAGATGTCCAGTTAATGAATTTTTTCTTGTGAATTTTATATTGACTGTCATTGGAATGGTGAATATTTTGGGGTTTTCTGAAAACCAGCCTTAACCTTCTGTGGAGTTTTTCTTCTGCTTTGTTGCTCCTCAGTTCCCCCTTTCAGAGCAATACAGCAGAAATATTATACTCTTTGTATAATACTAAAAATTTATTCTGATTTATATACATCCCATAGTAGCAAATCCAGAGATGCAAAAACTATCATGGACTTTCTGTGAGTCTGACTTCTCTCTAAATGTGTGAGAAGTGTTTAGGTTGTCAGGAAACAACCATTTTTCCCTCTGCTCCAGGGAGTAGCACTGACTTGATAGGAAAAACTCAAATCCCTGTATCACAGGTTTACCTTCTAAAAATTATTCTTATTTTAGAAATAAATTTAATGAGCCATTACCTTCAGCTTTTGTGAAGAATCAGTTCCTTATGTGCAAGTCACCCCTGCTCAGAGAGTGCAGAGATAAGGGGAGCTCTTTTCCATGATTTTACAGAAAAGACTTCATCGATGTGGCAATGAAACATTTTCACTTTAAGAACAACAAACTATGTGCCAAGAAACTGTGAAGATGCCCTACTGGCACATTAAATAACAACTAAATGGTTAATAATGAGAAAAGAAAAAATGATCTTGAAGGTCAGCTGTCATAGCTACAAGTTGCCAGTTTGGACAGACATTCAGTGATTGTCACAGGAATAGGAACTCTGGAAAGTAAATCCTCACTTGTGGTCTTACCCAAACAACAGAAAGGCTCCCATTACAGCATGAACACAGCTGAACGTTAAAACAGCTGACAAACTCATCACTATTGTTGATTTAGTTTAGCATAGTTAGGAAGCTGAAAAAACTGTTCCCTATTTTTGTATATATGTAAGTAGTTTTTCAGTGAACTGTAGTGCTTTATAGGATGACAAAAATGTAAAAACAGAACGCATATATAACAATAATGGAATGGCTTTTCTTTTGCTAGAAGCTTTTGCATTTACACACATCGAGGATTTATTCTGCAAATCTATTGCTAATCCATTGAGTTGTTAGTGATCTTGGAGCTCTAGTTCTGACAAGTCTAATCACAAAAGGAAAGGGGTGTATTAAAAATGCATTAATGCATAAAGCTATAAGATGCATGGGAGACAAGGTTTCGCCAGAGCAGATTTTTGCATTTCATCTTCAATTTATCATGCGGGTCCTTCAGTAGAATGATCTTATAAATAGAAAATTATTAATATGTTTAGTTGTCTGCAGAGCCCTAAAAGCCACTTGGGAATAGTGTAGAGAAGTTATTCTTGGTTTTTTTCTGGGACAGAGAAAAGAAGGAAAAATTTTTGTCCTTCTTTTTCTGAGCATTCTTTTTTTTTCATGATCACTTGAAATGAGAGACAGTTCTGTGAAAACCAGAGATAAATATTTTTTTTTCAGTTTTGCAGTATAGCACTTTACAATCACTATATCACATGATGAAATATACATAATTTCTAAAAAAAAATATTATCATATGCATGGTATTAACTCAGTCTATTTCTTCTCCTTTCTCCCCAAAGTGGAATAATTTATTAGTTATCAATAATGTATGCTTATGTGTGTTGTGTAGACTTCTTCTGTTTAACTCCCCAATACATTTGTCAATGGTTTTGACTAATCTTTGTGCTTTCTGTGTTCTGACTGAGAAGTGATTTTTTATTCTCCAGTATATTGTTCCTTATAGGAACAAACTTTTTCTTCTGTAGTGTCAGGTCAAGCTCTGAAGCTTTTCTGTGGACAGCTGTGTTGGCCACGGAAATGTTATTGCTCAAAGTAAATTTAAACAATTCTGTTATTTACATATGATGTATTTACCATCAGTACTTTTTTCACGTTACTGTATCACAGAAACCATTGGTTGGCAACTGTTTGTAACACTATTTCTCTTAATATCTGAAAGAAATGAAAGAAAATATTTCATTTTACAGGAATCATAGGTGAATCTGTGATATGAGTAGATCCTTCCTCTGTGACCAGACCTGTCACAGGTTAGCATGATTTTGAAAAACCCACGACACCTGAATTGTGGCATATACAATAAAGGTGAGGCAAATATCGCGACTAAACTTGGATACATAGAAGAGGCTTTTAAAAGGTGTGTGCACCTGTGTCTTGGGCACAACAGAACTCTGTGTGACTTCAGTGCTTTTTAAAAGTCCTGAAAGTTTCAGATAAACAACAGGAAAAAAGGTATATACATTCTATGCCTGCTACAACCATACCGGCTTAATATACCTTCTGAAATTCATTAGACATAATATGGTCTGGCCAGATCTCAGTGTAATATTGCTTCTCTTATCACTTCTAAAAGGATAATCTCATTTCAAACCCCCGTTGTCCTTTACTGTAAAAAGCACTTCCAGAAAAGTTGTACTGTATCAGTGACGCACTCCATTGTTGGTCTGAGAGTTTGTAAGTCTATTTTAAGAAGTAGGGCTGAGAGCCTGGGAAAACTAGCCCAATGGGCAAGTTATCTTTTCTTATATGATGCCATAAATGACATGTTTACTGACTCCCAGCAATAACGCAGTGAAAGCATACTGCCTAACATCCCACTGTCAGAAGAAAAGAACCTCTCTTGCCTAACTGTTCATTCCCTTCCTCCACAATGATATCTTATGGAAACATGGGACTTGCAATGCATCTCCACAGAATTCTGCTGCATCTTCCTCTCTAACCAGCTAGCTGATGCTTTGTTATCTAAATTATTTAAAAAAAATTCAGTCTGAAGTAGTACTATTGCCAGTATTTGATCACATCTGCTGTTGCACAGAGATTCAGATAGTGCTTTTTAAAATATGTTGTGATGTTGACATAGGACGATGCTTGCACGGGGAACTAAATGTCTCAGTCAGACAGGATGGTTGGCTGTGGAACAGATGGTGATGGACATGTCCATAGCAAGAGTCTTCAACTTGATCAGGTTATATTCCTTAAATTGTTTTCTCACCAGTTCATAAAATCTCTCCAGCCTGTGTTCCTGCACAACCACTCCCAACGTGTGCATTATTCATCTCTACTGGCTACTATAAGCTACATACAAATCACCTATCTATCTTAACAACATACAAAATGCTGTCCTGTGCTATCACTTCTACATCCAGAGGAACAGTTTTTACTGAATAATCACAAGTGTCTTCTCTGGGTACAGTTTTGTCAATTAGGAGACATGTGGGGAGTCTCTTTGTCTCATGTAAAACACACATAACTTGGAGGTACACGTTAGCAGTGTATAGACGAATCATCTACCTGCTCTGTTAAATCTGATGTAGCCTTTTATCTGCTGGCTCTTTTACACAATCTTGTTATTGTTTTTGTTTCTTTTTGATTATCATTAGTTAGAATTTTAATACTGGAGGCTCTTCAGACTGATTATGCTGTGGACACCTTAGGATGTCGATCATCTCCTCAGGCAGCCTGGTGTATACCAGGGAGCCAAAAGGAAATACCTTGATTGTAAAGTTATCCAGATTATTTTCAAATAATTGCAAGAAAATAAAGCAGTGAACTGATATTCTCAAATGCAAAACAGTAATCTTACTGTTACACTGATTTAAAAAGACACTATTGCTTGTTGAAGTAATCTTAGTGTATTTGTTAATTTTTTTCAGATACATCTGTATTTCTTTTCGGTGGCGTTTTATCTTTTACATTAGATACTCATACAGTCTCTGAAAATGGAAATACCATGCAGTCTTCAGACTCCTGTCACTTACTAAGTTAAAAATAATATTCAAATTCAATAATATTTCTGCAAATTTAACATCTTACAATAACTCTAAGAAATATAAACCAATTTGGCTATGTGTAGGATTTTTCTTTTTCCTTAGTTGTGTGGTTTTAGATTTTGGAACTCAACTATGAACGAGAGTTCATAGTATTTTTAGTTTCTGACTTTCCCAAAGTTTCCCAAAGGCCAGTGCTGTTCAGGATTTTTAGGTGTTTCAACTCAACTCTTGTCTAGACTGTAGATGAGCCAAATCAGACTGGAAAGTAGGTGGTAGGATTTTGAACACACAATATGTGTTCTCGCTTTTAAGGCTGTAGCTGGTTTTTGTTGTATTCTGAACAGGTTTTATTACAAAGGGTAATGTTCACCTAAAACTCATTTTATGTAGAGGAATCCTCACAGCAGCACAGGCCAATGACCTGCCTGGCTCAGTTTTCTGACTTAGATAACATTCAGGTGATATATATTAAAAGACTTCTATAATTTTCCAATATGTAGTGTGGAGAAGAAATTGAACTTTTCAAATAAGTAGAAGAGTTATGAAATACTATTAATAGGAATAATTGGAATAATGTATTTATGTGTTTATTTGACATTGGGTCTTAGGCGTCTAAATGTTTTTCCTTACAAAAGAAAATATAAGAATGAATGGAAAAGTTGTGTGTGTAAGTCAGATGTCCCCACACTTACTCTTCACCTTATTTTTCTCATTTGTTATTGCTTAAAAATCCTTTTAACCCCCACCCCTCCTTTTTTATTTTCCAGTTTACATGGAACTATTTACATTGAAGACAGACCAGTTGGAGAGGAGAGTCATTCATGCTATGGCTGTGTGGGGCTGTTTACTAGAGTGCTACAGCAGAGCACTAATATGAAATGAATTGCCTAACCATTACATTTTCCAGTAAATTTGTAGTGGGAAGCAGTATTGACTACAAAAACGAAATAATGAAGACTGAATTTTAAAATAAAACTCTGAAGACTTCAAAATCTTTTTTTTTTTAACAATGAAAATCCATCAGGTCTCCCAACATTGGAAGCTTT
>JAVFHW010056080.1:0-49785 GCA_032159205.1 Eurystomus glaucurus suahelicus | reverse complement strand
GAACTGAACTACTCATAATTCTTTTTGTTTTACTGATGTAGTTTAGAAAGCACACTGATGAGTTCAAATTTATAGATTAAGTCCTGTGTCCTACACAGAAATTTTTACTTTCTGCTATGTATTAAATGAAGCATTTGAAAAGTTCATAAATGGCCAAATTTACATTCATCAGGGGGTGACCTGACTTGTTCTCTGACAGGGAAAGATTTGACAGTGTTTTTCTATAGACTTTCATGGGTTACTTTTCCGAGTAGTTTGTATGACAACTGTGCATATGAAATTCAATTACTGTGAGTTTATTCACATTTAAATCCTGGATTTATATATATTTAAATTAAATTATTGTATTAATATGGAAACAAGATTTCAAATTTATGTGATTTTCTATACTTCTATCTTTCATCGATTGTTTTAAGGCATAATGTTTTTAGCAGGCATTTTTCAAAGGATGATTTTTAGGTCTCTCCTTACTCTTTTGAAATGATCCTCCAAGTTCTCCATTTGGTGCCGTTTTCTGTCCTATTTTTCCTTTTCTTTTTTTGTGAATTGTGTCATCCTCTATTCTGTCCAAAGCAATTCAGAAATTTCAAAATTATTCCTAGCCTTTTGTGGAACAAGGTCTTTGTTCAGCATTGTTTGGCTACAGAATCGAGAATGTTCAAATAATAAGGAAGCTATGAAAAATATGATAGAGTGAACTGAATATGAATTTGGCACCAGCACATTTCTGATCCAGAATGTAAAGGACAGAAATAGTGTTACATGCTTAGAATACATGAAATCTTCCATCACTTACTAACTGTTGCATTTGAAATTTAGTATCTCTTCATTTAATAGTGGGTAGAGTATTTTTTGTCATATATGATAAAACAATGTTAAGCCAAAAAATTACACATCTGTTAAACATTTAAGAGCATTATAATTAAGGAAAAAAGGTAATTACACTCAATACATTTCTATAAAAAAGATTATTTTTGACAGTATTATTTGACACAATACTATTCTATAAAGGGTTTTGATCAGTTCTAACTGGTATTTATTCTGAATTGTGTGCAGATTTTTGTGCAATTTTCTGATTGAGAGAATTATTTCAAGGATACTATAGAGACAATTCACCCTCCTTTTATCTGCATGTTGTCTGACCATATCTGCTTCATTATAGCTCTTTTTTTAAAGACTGAGTGCTCTGCAATAAAATTTTATTGATAAGATGGTCTCCATAAAACAAAAAGTATGCTCTATTGTAAATGTATTCAGATTATTTGATTTTTACACAAATAACACTCCAAGAAATGTAAATAAAAGTATAGTCAAATACTGCTTATTCTTATTTATCTCTGAAGAATCTTTTTACAAGAAAATGTAATCACAATGGAGACAGTAAAAACCAAGACAGGAAGCTTTGTAAGACTGCTTCATAGAGTGGGGAAACAGAAGAAAAGTCTGCTTAAGATGTTTTCAAAATTCATATAAAACACTTGTGTCATTAGGCACTGTATTATTAAAAAGCTATTATAGTTTCATTGTCTTAGAGCAATTAAAGTGATACTAGCCCTCTGTAGTAAATCAAAGGTACGAGAATTTACTGTATGTCTTAGATCTTTATGTGTTTGTTTATGGAGTACCTTGGGCAAGCACAGCATATCACAGGCAAAATCTATGCTTTAAGAAGTTTTGTTAAGTTTTGTTATGCTAAAATTTCTTAAAAGTAAAGCATGAAAGAGTCTAATCAGAAGAATAATTTCATCCGTGAGAAAGGCAAGGTATAGTGCAATAGTTCGTAGCCATTAACAAAGAGTGAATTTAAGGAAGCAAGGTGCAGTTAATCTGTATGTTCCATTCTGCATCATCTTCTGTAGTTCTATAGAAGAAATATAAGCTAGATATAAACATAATGTACTCATATTCTCTAACTTATTTATATCAGCAGAATTTTTGCTTCACTGAATCAATTCCTCATTGCTTACACAACATTATTCACTTTTATTTCAGCTTCTGAATTCTACTATCTACTTCCTTTATAAAATTTTCTACAGAATGCATAAAGTTTGTTCAAACTTCTTTCTAGCAGCTGTTGTGTCATTCATTTAGCACTGTTTGTTACATCCTTTATTAACACTGGTGGTAGTAAACTGGCACCAAGGACTTTGATATTGCACTGTCATTTTCCATTAGAAGATGAGAGTCCTTTCTTTCTTCTCCTGTGGACCTCTGTTTTTTTTTTCCTGCATACCAGCACTCGTATTTCTGCACATGTATGTTCATCTGTGGCTAAGAGAGGTACATGAATCTAATAGAGCCAACTTAGAATTATAGAATCATAGAATGGTTTGGGTTGGAAGGGACCTCAAAGATCATCTAGTTCCAACCACCCTGCCATGGCAGGGACACCTCCACATAGACCAGGTTGCTCAAGGCCACATCCAAACTGGCCTTGAACACCTTCAGGGATGGAGCATCCACAATACCCTGGGCAGCCTGTTCCAGTATCTCACCACTCTCAGAGGGAAGAATTTCCTTCTAATTTCCAATGCAAATCCAGCGTTTTGCAGTTTGAACCCATTCACCTTGTCCTATCACTACAGGCCTTTGTAAAAAGTCCCTCACCAGCCTTTGTGTAGGACCCCTTCATATACTGGAAGGCTGTATATGCCTTCCCAACAAGCCCAACTCTCTCAGCCTGTCTTTGCAGGAGAGGTGTTCCTGCCCTCTGATCACTTTTATGGCCCTCCTCTGGACCCTCTCCAACAGGTCCATGTCCTTCTTGTACTGCAGGCTCCAGTACTCTTGTACTGCATCCACTGCTGGATGCAGTATTCCAGGTAAGTTCTTATAAGAGCAGAGTAGAGGGACAGAATCACTTAACTCATCCTGCTGACCACAATTCTTCTGATGCAGGCCAGGATATAGTTGGCTTTCTGGAATGCACTTGCACATTGCTGGCTTACGTTGAGCCTTTCACCAACCGGAATCTCCAAGTCTTTCTCCTCAAGGCTGCTCTCAATCCATTCGTTGCCCAGCCTTGTGATTACCCTAACCCATGTTCAGGACCTTGCACTTGGCCTTGTTGAACTTCATGAGGATGACATAGGCCCACCTCTCAAGCTTGTGAAAGTCCCTCTGGATGGCATCCCTTCCCTCCAGCGTGTTGACCACACCGCACATCTTGGTGTCATCCACAAACTTGCTGAGGGTGCAATCAATCCCACTGTTCACGTCTCTGACAAAGATATTTAACATCACCAGTCCCAGTACCGATCCCCCAGGAACACCACTCATTACCAGTGTCCACTTGGACATTGAGCTGTTGATCGCAACTCTTTGAGTGCATCCATCCAGCCAATTCTTTATCCACTGAGTGGTCCATCCATCAAAACCATGTCTTTCCAGTTTAGAGACTGGGGTGCCATACGGGACAGTACAGAACCCTTTGCACAAGTCCAGGTAGATGACATCGGTTTCTCTTCCCTTATCTACTGTAACTCCATCATAAAAGGCCACTGAATTTGCTAGGCACTGTTTGCCCTTGGTGAAGCCATGTTGCTTGCCACCAATCACTTCTCCATTTTCCATGTGCCTTAGCAGAGCCACCAGGAGGATCTGCTCCATGATCTTGTCATGCACAGAGGTGAGACTGACTGGCCTGTAGTTGCCCAAATCTTCCTTTTATACATTTTTGAAAATGGGAGTGATGTTTCCCCTTTTCCAGTCAGTGGGAACTTCACCAGACTGCCATGACTTTTCAAATACAATGGAAAACAGCTTAGCAACTTGGTCTGCCAGCTCCCTCAGGACCTGCAAATGGATCTCATCAGGTCCCATGGATTTGTGCACCTTTAGCTTCTTTAGATGATCTTGAACCTGATCTTCACTTACAGTGGGCAGATCTTCCTCTTGCAGTCCCTGCATTTGTCTTCTACAACTTGGGTGGTGTGGCTACAGCTCTTTCCAGTGAAGACTGAGACAAAGAAGTCATTCAGTACCTCAGTCTTCTCCATATCCCTCATGGCCACATCTCCTGTTTCCTTTTGGAGAGGGTTCACATCTTCTCTATCCCTCCTTTTATCACTGACATACATGTAGAATTTTTAATTCTTGCTCTTGATGTCCCTGGCTAGATTTAGCTCTATCTGGGCTTTAGCTTTCCTAGCCTGATCCCTAGCTGCTTGGACAATTTCTTTGTAGTCTTCTCAGTCTACCTATCCTTGTTTTCACCCTCTGTAGATTCTCTTTTTGCATCTAAGTGTGTCCAGGAGCCCCTTGTTCATCCATGCAGGCCTCCTGGAATTCTTGCCTGCCTTCACCTTTTTTGGGACACATCGCTCCTGGGCTTGGAGAAAGTGGTCCTTGAACATTGACCAGCTTTCTTGGTCCCCTCTCTCCTTCAGGACTTCCGTCCATGGTACTCCACCAAGCAGATCCCTGAAGACATCAAAGTCCACTCCTCTGAAGTCCAGGGTGGTGAGCTTGCTGTGCACCCTTCTTGTTGTGCCAAGGACCTTGGATTCCACCATTTCATGGTCAGTGCAGACAAGACTGCCCTGAAGCTTCACGTTAGCAATGATCCCCTCCTTGTTGGTGAGGACAA
Organism: Eurystomus glaucurus suahelicus; assembly: GCA_032159205.1. Lineage (NCBI taxonomy): Eukaryota > Metazoa > Chordata > Aves > Coraciiformes > Coraciidae > Eurystomus > Eurystomus glaucurus. The sequence continues at coordinate 45,197 of JAVFHW010056080.1, read as the reverse complement.
GGTCCAGCATAGCACAGCAACTCGCAGTGACAATCTGAAGGGGCCTCTTGGTAATTATTTTTATTTCCCAAATCATGTTCAAGCTGTTATTTAGCTTTTGCTCTTTTACTACTTTGTTTGACTGATTTTTTTGGTTGCTTTTTTTCTTGGTTTATTTACTGAAAAATGGCCTTGATTACTGTAGAACTTTTAAATAGCTTTCCAGCATTTCGTTCACATATCTTTTTCTCCGTTAGCATTTGATGAAAAAGATGAATTAATTTAGGAAGTGTTTAACAACTTGTTTGAGAAAAGAAAGGAGTAGAAGGCAAATAGGAGTCACCCACCTTTATACTCATACCACTACTTTATTATATATGTTACAGTAAATTTTATTTTCAAGGGATTTTAAGGGTTTTGCTCTGACTACTATTAATTATTACCTGTTAGTGTGGGCTCTTGTATATGCCCCATGGAAGGCATTTTGAAGGGCCTGTCTGACGAATTGAAAGACACTAGTGCAGTCCTCCTCACTTAGAAAAGTTATGTTCTTGGGAGGAGGCAGACTGGCTACTTACATATACTGAAAATAAACGCTAAGTGTTTGTAATTTACTTTTTAAAATTGTAATTTTGCATGACAGCTGTCACTCAGAGAATATTTTTTGTTTTGAAGATATTTTTCCCCTCAATGCTCTACAATTTGCTGAATGTATTAACTTTTTTCACCCCTGCTTGGAACGAAGGCTTGACGTCAGCTACCACCAATACAGGACAACTGCTTTTATTTTACAGAAGACATACTGGTGTAATTTTTTTTTTTTTTTTTGCTTGTTTGCTTTTTTTAGAAAAAAAGGTATTGATGAAGCTATTTTCTGAAACATAAGTCTTGAAAAAGCAAATGTGATGCCAAACAAATTTTTCATTCAGATGTTAATCTTTTTCATCATTAATAACTATGTTAGATATGTAAAACTGCCAGACTGGTTAAGAATAATTTTTCAATTTAGAAAGAAAAAATTCTTCGTTCTTCAAATAAATAAACAAATTCATAGTGACTAAGAGCTGATGGTCAAGAGTAAGGAATATTTTAGTTTTACATAATTTGAGGGGCTCCAAAGTATATGGTCATGAAAGGTTTTTGTAATTGTAGATGTTTTGTTTCATGCTCTTTGGTAAAGGACAGGCATAATACTTTGTTATGGCTTAAGAAGGTCATTCCGTAAAAAGTGTTTTATTGTTTTATATCTGGGACATCTGTGAACTTTTTCTGGGATATGAAATAAACTAATCAGCCTTAGATGTTCTTTGCTGCCAGATTGCTTTCATATCACTATTAACCAATCTTTATATTGTTATATGTATGCCTCATGCAGAAGGAATTATATTAATAATGAAACTGTTATGTGGAGTGTGAACTACTGATGCCTGATAGTCCCATGACACTGATTGTTTCCTGAACAGATTTTCAGAAGATAATATAGACTGGATAGGTAATTATAGCAGCATTTATCTGTCCAATAATATCATAAATGTAACATAATCATATTTATGATCCTTTCATGATCATATCATATCATGGCATATCATATATCATATTATACAATGCAATGCAATACAATACAATAATAATATTAAAAATACACAGTGATGACCCTTTTCACATTAGTGTTTTGTGCTGAAACAGTTAACTCTTTCCCTTATTTATGCTGAAGTCAACAATTCATATTTGAAATTTCATATTTAAACATTGTAAAAGTAGAAGTCAAATACTGATGTATTTTCACAGTGATGGATTGTTGTGGTTTAGACCCAGCCAGGACCTAAACACCACATGGCTGTTTACCCACTGCCCTCCCCATACCACTCTGATGGGAAGGAGAAGAGGGAGGAAAATACAAAAATCCTGTGGGTTGAGATAAGGAAGATTTAATAAAAGAATGCAAAAGGAAAAGTTAGAAGAACAGTAATAACAATAACAATGATGAAACAATGTACGAAAAAAGTTATATAAACTGTACAGACCACAAGAGCTGAAATAAAAGCACCAGCCTGGCTCGAAGTGCACAGTCTTGGCATCGCAGGCATGACATCAGTATTGTATTGAACCTATTGTCTGGTTCGGTTGTCTATCCTGGCTATGGCTCCCTCTTAATTTCTGGTGAAAATTAACCCTATCCTAGCCTAACTATGACACAGATGTTGCATATTTCACTATTTAGTCTTCTTTCAAATAAATATCTGTTTTACAAAACCAGGTTTGGTTGTTGTGTATCTACAGGTGATATAAAACTTTAATTTTCAGTGCAATATATTGTATAAACTCAGTAGCCATCAAAAGAAATATAACTCTTAACAGAAGGATGAAAATGTATATGATGTTCAGTGAGATAAAGGAAGGCATCTTCTTTCACTTCTGTGTAACACTGTTCTATTGTTCTTGTGGACTGCACGAGATTTTAATAAACAAGATAATTACAATAGTTGTAAATATATTACTTTGCTGCCCTAGGCCTTTTACCTGTGTTGAAAATGAGAATTCTGCGTACCATCTATAGATTAGAAGGTAGATATTCAGAGTGAAGGTTACCTGGTTTTAGTGCTGTTTGTAAACTCACCATCACATTATCTAGGCAGGTAAAATACACATTTTATAAAGTTTGCATTGTGGGAATTTTAACACTGCTAACAATTCTGCATGTTTATGAGATTTTTTTTTGTTCTTCAGCAGCTGTATATGTTTTTCTCTTGTGAATTATTTGCATTCATGTACATGTATACACCCATATATATCTATATAAATGAGTGTCTATGTAAACAGCTATATATATATTTTTATATATATATATATATATATTTATTTGAGACATGGCTCCTTCTAGTTTACTAAGGATTTCTCTTTGAGCAATGGATGGCAATGTTGAAATGGGAAAATCTGTTGTTAGCATAAGTACTGTTTCTATCATTATGAACTCACTTCTTAAAATACATCTATGAATTGTCTCATAAAAATCCTAAATTAAAACACCTCTGAAGAAACTGAAATAATGACAAAACCAAAATATATGAACTCTTATACACTTTTAGCAATATTGTTTTTCCTTGATACTAACATCTTTCTTTTTTTTTATTGTGATTCTGTGCAAGAAATTTTATTTATGTATTTTAAGAAGGAAATGTCACTTGCTTTTTGGAAATAGAAATAATGTTTCCTACCTGAAACCCACAAATAATGATTCCTTAAAATGTACCCCTGGCAGAAAAGTTGAATATCTAAAATCTGTAATACTCTTTCAACATGTCAAATTTAGAGTTGGGCATTCTCTCACACACTTTTCTTTCATTTCCATTTGCCAAAATGTGAAAGATTTGCATAAAGTCTCTGGGGAAAAGGCAGATCCTTGTGTCATGCTTTGTCTGTTATGGAAAGATTAGAAGGTACTGGAAAACACAAATTTTCAAATTAAGTAAAGCAGCCATTCTTGAGTGATAAAACAATGTTACTGACCTCTTTAGGCAGCTTCATAATGGGGGAATGTCACCCTAATTTCTCCCCTGGGTGCGTCTTTCATATGTACAGCCCTTTCTATCACTCACCTTCAAAAAATGTCATGAAAACTTTCCCTTTTTCCTAAGAATAACTCCAGGTTCCATTTAATGATATTTTTTGTCTTTTATCTCTCTGAATCTTCTTCATCCCAAGGAGGTATAAGGTACATTTCTTGAAGTGAGATAGGCCATTAAATATCTCCCCAGGACAGAATACTTGTTCTTTATTAAGTCCATAAAAAAAAGTAATAAAATAAATATGTGGAAGACTACATTTTTCCTGATAGGTCAGGGCAACCATCAAAGAAGCAGACATTGTATCTAACATCTTTCTTCCCTAGGGTGCATTCCTGTTCACTCTACAAAAGCCATAATACCAGGAGAGAAAGAATTCTGACTTCATTTAATAAGTTTTGAAGACTCTAAATAGAACATTCTGTGTTAAGGGATTATTTTGACATCAAGATACCCAATAGTATATTCTGTTACTTTTTTTTTTAAAGTACTTTAAAAATGAAATCCTTGCTTTCCTTTGTTGTTTTGTTGAGGTTTTTTAAAATATGCCTTCAGATACTTGCTTTAAAGCAATGTTATCATGCATTCTTAAGCAAATGTACAGTTAATTAAATCACCTATGATTTAAAGTGTGCATTTTTAATGAAAAGATGTAATAAAATTTTCAAGTGATTCCTTAAAACAGATTAGGTTATAAAAGTTACATCTGTCTGGAATCAAACTTACTAAGGTCGTCTACATGTTATGTATTCTCTTATGCTTTATATGAGAAAAGACCACATGAAGGTACCATCTCACTGTAATGTTCTAATGGAAATTTAAACTCTTGGGTTCAACTGTTAACTCTTTAACAAAAGTGTGAAAAACGTTAATTCTTGGTTCAAAAATCAAAACATTATTTTAAGGGGGCTATAACAGCAAGAGAGCAGATACAGAACTAGGAAACTTGTAAGAGTGGAAATCCTGACCTCCTTTTATGCGCCAGAAACTTATAAGGGGTGGGGAGAATGGAGAAGAAGGTCAGCTGAATGAAAGGAGGATTGGCTCAGCCTTGGAGAAATGATATATAATAAAACCATGGGAAAAAAAAAGAAAGTATCATTGATTCTATGGACTTTTGTCTGGAAATAAGAGCTCACTGTTAAGTAAATGCATGCATTTATTTTTAGTAAAGCTCATAAGAGAAGAGAAAGTAGAAAACTTCAGTGTTTAGTTATGTATAAATCTATAGTTCACATTAGATGACTGGGATGATAGTACCACAGTGATAATACAAATGAAATTATTTTCTTTTCATTTATTAAAGAAACCCTGGAAAGGTGGCAAAAAATCAAACAGGCTGCACAGCTGCAAAAGGTGATTATATACCCATTGTCATGAGAAACCAAGCAGCTAGGAAAATATAAAACTGGCAGAGAGGAAAAGGACTTTGACAACAGAGCTGTATTTTGTTGTGATAAATTTTGAATGGCAATGAATGTGAGAGTAAACTTGACAGAAAATTGTACAGAATCCCTGAACTGAGATGCCCTCAGGGCATTCAGAATTGGGTGATACATAACAGTAACTACAGTACAATATCTACACAGATATTTGATAAGCGACAGGTATATTACAGACATTAAATAAGTGAGCAGGAGTGAAATCTTGCCAGCTACTAAGCATTTGATATGGCCTAATAGCAACAAATCCTTCTCACTCACTTTTTAACGATAAAAACAAACTTCAAGATGTGTTTCTGGCTTCATCAGTGGCACCAGTTAGCTATTTGTGGTGTCTGTTTCTCTGCAGTTTTCAAGAACAATTGTATCATTAGAGAATTTAAAATGCAGTGTTGGCAGGAAATAGAACAATAGCTCTAAGCAAAAAAAAATTACAAAGCATAAAGCTATTATGTGGTTTTTGTCCTCAGTGTGGTGCATCTTGGACAGCATTTTTCTTTTTTCACTGCAAGGAAGAAATGGAAGATGATTTAAGTCAGGAAAAAATAATAATAAAAAAAAAAATAATAATAAATAAAAAAAAAACAAACAAAAAAGCAAAACCACCCAAAAAAAAGAAAAAAAAAGCAGCAATAAAGGATTTAGGAGGGCATCTGTAAGTAGTCTGAGTGGTCCAATTCCATTTTCTTACTGCTACTCAATTGTTTGCTTTTAATATTTTTTTTTAAATTAGACCCACTTAAATTCTCTTGAGGAAACTTATGAAGAGTATAAAGTGCCACAAAAATACCATGAAACAGTAGTTATTCTGTTCCATTTCCTGATGACTGCAGCACAGCAGGAGTTGTATCTCTTAGGATGTTTGAAACACCTGACAGTATGCTTTTTTTTCCAGCAAAGATAGTGTAAATCCCTAAAATCTTCATTTTGCTTAGATTAGTAACTTCTCTCACATTTTCTAAGTTATATGAGCAGGCAGATTTGTCTAAGGCTTAAATCAGAGTCTGTCACCTTCCTATTTTGAATTCCTTTCTTCTGTGTAGGACCAAATAGTAGTGAACACGAAAACGATGGATTGTCAACAGGTCTCAAGTACTTTTATGTTAGAAATCTGTCTAGACAAGTATAGAGTGGCAAACAGAAGTCGACAATTACATTACATGTAGCATGGAAAACGTATTTCCTTCTGATTGTTGCTATACTATTATACCCTTTCATAACTTTATTGAGCACCTTCAATTATTGAGTAACAAACTACAGTCAATAATTATTCCCTTTTTACCTCATCTTGCTACTCGTATGTTAACCACCCTTCTGTTTTCTATTTTCCAAGATGACTAATAGGAGAAATCTCTAAGGGAATTTTTTATGAGGGCTGTGACAAAGAATCTCTGCTTACTCAGAAGTTATTTGGTACCTTCGATTACAATTGGTACATTTTTTTTCTGCTGTATTGTGTTTAATAATGGGGAGTACCAGAACTATGCACAGTTTTCAAGGCAGAGAATACTATAACACTTTCTTCCATTTGTCTGCCATTACTAAGCCCTGAGCATACTTTCAAACTGTTGCTCAAATAATCCCTGTTAAACTATATACCACATAAAACCTATGATTGTGGATGTACACTTGCATTGTCTTCTCACATGTACTGACAATGAATTTCATTTTTTCTCTCCATTACTCATACAATATTGCATCATTTTGTGTTTTCTTCCCTATTTCAATTTTGTTTACCAGTACTTCTGTATCACCAGCAGGTTTAGATGGCTCCTCTCCACTCCATGTCCCCAGTCCCTTAAAAATAACACAGGACAAGTAAAATCGCAGTGCAAAGACCTTTGACTTTCTGTGTGTTGTCTTCTATCCCTTCTGGAACTGACTCAGTCCATTCCTACATGAAGTGTAAACTTTGGTCTAACAAAAACATACCTGCACATATCACATTTCAGAGAATTCTTGTATTTTTTGGCCCCTGCTGAACACTGCTCTGGCTGAGAAAGAGATGGAACAACCTTTTAGTCCTGTCATAAGAGGATATATACCCCACTCTAGCTGAAAAGCTGAGCCAATGTTTTGTCAAGAAACTAATTTGAAATACTGAGCTAGTCCAAGTGAAATGTATTTTCTTAAACATTTTGAGGATGGATTTTTGCCACTGAATGTACCAAAAACTGCACAAGGCAGCATTTAAAAAATAAACTTAATTTGTAATGCAAAGAAGAGCCTGATATCCTTGTGCTCTATAATTTAATTAAACCCTCATGAATTCTGGGTTAAATTACAGTGAAATGGATCCATTTAATCTATCAGGGAAACAGTATCTTCTATTTGTCATGCACCCTTTAGATTTCAGGGAACTGTGTATAGAACATTCCAGAAGGTAGAAAGGTCTTCAGGGGACAAAATGCAGGAATAATAGCAATTTTGTACTAAGGATTCGGGAAAAGTTTCCTATTCTAATCTGAATGGGATAGCACAAAGGAGGTACAATTGATTGTATGTGTCAGAAAGGAGGGTGGAAATGTAAGATGGAGTCAGTAGGCAAATATTAAAATTGTAGCTGTCTTGTATTATTATTTCATAGTTTGTATTTCAGTGACATGTGTTTTTAATTTGTGTTCTTCAGGGTGGAGTTTTGTTACATTCCCCTGCATCCTGAATTTTAAAGTAGTGTAATTTCAGAAATGTAGGATGCTAAATACTAAAATGCTTCATTGTTACAAAAATCTATTTTCACAAGTCATAGGTGTTATCAGGATAAGGCAACAGGCTTTCTAAAGAGTTGTACAAGAAAATTTAAAAAGCTATCAAAGAATAACAAAGGACACATTTAGGTACATTGATTCCAGGAAACTAGTATATGGGAGTTGAGACACTTCAGCAATTAAGTTGGACTGATGGCATCTTACTTAATTGTACTACCATTTGTAGTGACTAACCAGACAAAAATATTAGTTCCTTTAGGAATTTCGATAATAAAGTTTATGGTAATTAAAAAATCTTCTACTTTCATGTAAGGGGTAATGATCACTTCGTAAATAGGGATGAGTACTTTCAGCAGTAATTTAAAGTGTAAACGAATTACCTGAGTAGTAAATTCTGATGTGAAAAGAAGTGCTTTTTGCCTTTGCTTAGGCATCTTTCCATTCAAGCAACGGACAACATGACTAGCAAACATACTTCAGTTATTACTGCCATATAATGAAAATTACATAGCATACATTTCATTTGTGCTTTCCGTAATATGTCAGGTTCTGTTGAAAATTAACAGGTTTTGGGCTGGGGTTTTTTTCAGTCTCAAATAATAATGTGATACAGTGTAACTAGTAGTGTGACTCACCAGTCTTTGAAATGTAAAGTGGTAAACTGAAAATATTAGACATTTAATGTAAGAATATTCTTTCTTTAAAAAAAACAAACAACAAAACAAAACAAACCAACAAACAAAAAACCACAAAAATATTAAAGTGTGTTAATCTAGCCTATATAAGTGATTTGTTAACAGCAAACGTATGTGTATGCACGTGCACATCTTTCAGCTCACTTAGGGTTCCTTCCGTTGCAGTTCCTGGCTCATTTGCTTACTTTCAGCCCTCTTAGGGTAGAAACAAGGGTTCAAAGACCTTCTTGTAAGGCATATTTGTTCATAAGTGCACAGCTAGTAGTCCTATGAATCCTCTATAGTTAAGGTCTTAAAAAGGATAAACTGTCTCAGCAGGCAAGTTCCCTTTGCAGTGAAATTCTTGGGAAAACTTTGAAATATATCTAGACTGCACTGTCATCACTATTCTTCATTTTCCAAGACCATTCTATTCAATTCTATTCAGCTCCTCATTTCTATTAAATCACTGACAGTTCTCTGTTAAAATTTTGTTTATGCCTGATTTCAGAAGCTAAGAAGAGGGTTCATGCGATTGGGTTTGGGATTTTGTTGTTTGTTTTTTTTTTTTCTGAGACCAACATTTCCAATCTAACAGCAATATTTGTCAGTTCTTTAAAACCCATAGACTCTGATATTAATTTTAAAATCACCATCAAGTAGACTCATATTTAATTAGAGGAAGGAAATCAAATTCCAGCATGAGGTTTGAGTGCTGTAATAATAACAACTCTTTTTCCTCAGTGGTGTTCAGAACACAGCAGTGTAAGTGTGATTAAACTAACCAATAGCTTTTGCACTAAGAAAATGGGTTTCAAATTTAAATTTCTAAAATGTGTTTCCTGTCCAGAAGTTATGGTCCTACTCATATTGAATCATTCCAGGGCTTTGTCAGTTTCAGTGCACAAACCAAAGCAAAGTACAGCATCTTTATGAAAGCATAGCATCTTCATCAATTCTGGATTCTTCACTGGAGTTGTGGCTGGTTACTGTTCATCTTTTCTTGCATGTATTTCAGGATATGAATATACCTGAACTCATTCTTCACTGTTCCAAAATGTCATTTGGGAGCTGCTATTTTAATCTTGCAAGTAGATATTTCACTCTTATAAAAGGGTTGGAAAGGACTCTAAATATATCTAGTGCTTTCAAAATGAGTTGTCATATTTGCCCATCTCTAAAAGACCAGGATTCAACAAAAAGAGGTATTAGAAACCATGTGGCTTGAAAGAGTCACTTTATTTAAAAATAAGCAAAATTTGAAATTAATGGATAGCCCACATGCATATTCTCTAGGGTAGCACAGTGCTTCGAAACCTAATGAGGAGAGATTTACAGTGCCCACAAAAGCCTTGTAACTATTCTTATAGAACATGCTTACCAATTTATTCAATCGGAATGTGTAGACAAATGAATTTTGAGCCTTGTTTGTAATTCCACAGAGAGCTGGCAGCTTTTGTGTGATGATCAGCAAGATATTAAATATAAGGAATAAAACTGATTTTTTTTTTTAACTAAATATCCACTTTACAAATAATTTCATTTCATTTATATCACCAATGTTGACAACTATGTCTGGAGTGAAATAGCTATTATTATCAGAACAGTTCAGAATAGTGTTATTTGTCTACGGAATTCCTCTGATTTCTGTTCTCTTTTTAAGTTTGCATGCTGTACTTAGACGAATGTGTTCTTTTTTTTGTTTTCTAAACAAGCTGAACAGACTGGGTTTTATTGTCTATTTTAGTCCTGCTTTTGTTGACATGTTTTATGTGGACAGTCACCCGGTGCTGATCAGTATCTTCAAGCTAGACCCAAGTGAGGGAATATTCAAAATATTGGTATGATATTTTATTTTAAGGGAGACATAATTTTAAAGATAAATTATGTGCAGTATATTAATTTAATGACAGGGATTTCAACCAACTTTACATTATTATTCAACTTAACTTATGTTTTCACAGTGATGTTATACTATTTATGAGAATTTGATGACTTTTTTGAAAGGAGTTTTTGCTTTTAGAATTTTATTGTTACCCAAAAGTCAGGAAGTTAAACTCCAAATTTCTACCTTTTATACTTGGAACTTTAACATGGGTTCCAATGTTGCTTTGAAGGCTGGGTTTTAAATGTAATTGTTTTTCACAGTACTGTAGGTGGGAGCCAAATTTACTCTAAATATAGAACATTTATATATACTGCTGTTGTTACATAGCCCTGCTTTGCCTTCATACACACCAGAGGTCTTTATTTTTCACTCTAAGATGCTGACTGTCCTGTGGGAAAAAACTGTACATTCCAGCTATTTAGTTAAAAGGTCTGGCCTTTTCACTCTGTTGGGTCTCTTTTTAAAGGAACAGTCTTGTGCAGTGTGGATGAGTGTTCTTGGTGCTCCAGATTTCCTCTTCTGATTCTAAACCAGGGAGCCCCTATGGAGCTGAGACACTGGCAAAAATTAAACAATTATTTTTTCCAGTTTCTGTTAGTATACAAAGCTAGATGCCTGGAACTTAGATCTTTTATGAAAGGAGGAGATTTTGGAGGAGGAAATAGCTGGAAGAATGATTAATAAAAGAGCAAGATTCAGTCTCCTGAGCTAGTGAAGGTGGATGCTTTTAGTCGTAGGTACTGTTGATTTCAGTAATAGTGAATGAGATCTAATAATCTATAGTAAAATTTATCCTGTTCACATGCTACCACACCTTAATGCAATATAGCTATTATTTGTGTAGTCTTGACTCTTGGAGAAATTCTGCAAAATATATATATTAAATGAGCTTCTATTATTTCTTCCTTTTACATAGTGTTCCAGGAGAATTTAAGTGAGGATTTCTCACTTAATCATATTTCTTGAGAAAATGAGCATACTTTACCTAAAAGGAAAATAATAAATAAATAAATACATACGAATCCTTCTTAACCTTCTAGGACATTTCCAGAAATAATCCATAAACTAGAAACACAATATGATGGCATTGAACTGTTAGAAACATAGAATCATATAATCATGGGATCAAATAATTTAGGTTGGAAAAGACCCTTAGAATCATTGAAAGCAACCATTAACTTAACTCTACTGTGTCAACCGTTAAACTATGTTCCTAAGTGTCATGTTGAACATTCTCATTTTACTGCTCTGGACTTCAACTATGTGCCAGAAATGGGTTCCTAAAATTTAAATGGGTCTTGATTAATATGCTAATTATTTTTTTTTTTTTTTTTTGCAGAGTTTAACTTTGCACACTAAATCAATATAAGCTATATCAGAACATCAAGCCCTGTGAAATACACTTAATATGAATATTGTATGGTTTTGATAGATTGTTTTACATGGTGTTAAACTGTGAAATTTATGGTTATAGTCAAGCAGCCAAAGTGAAGCTTCAAAGCTGGATAACATTTCTGCAGAAGATACTTAAACTGAAGTGAGATAGTAATCTGTGAACCTACGTCATGATTACAATGGCTCTGAGGATAAAATTACTGGGTCAGGCAGTGGCCTCATTCAATACCCTATAGAAAATTAAACTCTCCAGAGCTTCAGCTTAGAACTTCATAAAATTCTTTATTTATGATTTGGAAAACACCAACATCTGACAGAAAAATGTAGCTTAAAATATTCAAAGACATGAACTATGGCCTTCTCTTACTGTATTTGGAATATTTACTATAATTTGCATTAAAATGTTGTCTATAGATTGAGTACAATCTTAAAAAGATTTTGATAAATAACATAATGCAAGGAACAGTATAACGACTTAACAGAAAAGTAAATGGTTTAAAGATAGAGTAATTTCTAAATTGTTAGAGTGAAGTAATGAAAAAGCTGGAACGAAAACTTAATAAAGTGATGCAGAAATATATGTCCCGACAAAGGGGGAAAATAGTTTATTGCAATAAATTGTATCAAGATTTTACCATGAAAACTGCAAAAGAAAAGCTGTATGATGTTTCCCTTTTGTCCTGTTGCCATGCTATCCAGTTAAGTGCAGGCCAGTGTACCGTTTTGTTTTGTTTCCTATTTTTGTTTCCAGTTCTTGGCTGGTTTTTATTTTTTTTGAGATGAGAAATTGGAAATTCAAAATAGATTTTTTATGTAAATTTTATATCTGTCCTGTTTGAAAGTTCTTGTCTTTTGTTTCCTGTTGAACAAAGATGCACAATACAAAGGTTTTCTCTATGTCCTTTTTCTTGTGTCAGTTATATTAATCAGGAAATTATTGAGTAGTTCTTCCACAAACCTAGGTAATCATAAATGGACATAGACACCTTTAGTCCACAGAAGCAATTATTTGCAACATAGGGATATGCCAACAGTGTTTTATTGTGCCTCTTCTGCTACTTACTTCAATGTGCTTAGGGATAATTAGGGTGGTGATTTCAATACTGCCTCAGAAAGAATCTGAATCTTTGGAAGAAACATACAATGAAATGGAACCAGCAGTGCGCTGCATCCTAGAAATTTAACTGTGCAATATTTTGAGAAGAAAAGTTGAGTCGTCGGATTAGACTAAAACATCTAGGAAATTACTTTTATTGTGCAAGATGACTATTACATCTTCAGCTAAAAACAGTCTAAGCTGGTGATAAATGTAAAATACAGTAAGTATCCATAGCTATTAACTGTATACTAGCTCAAGTAATGTGTAGGCATAAGTCATTCTATGACAAGGTTGGCTTCAAAACAATCAGAAACTCAGCTGAAAATTTATTATTTCTGTGCTCACCTGCACTGGGTTTTCAGGTTATTATAGTGTTATGACAGAAAAATTTCTGTAATTATTTTCTGCTACACTTTGAATAGAAAGTGCTATTTCCCAGTGTGAGAAGAACATCTGAACTTTTAATTATATTTTTGTGCTTAAGTTAATGATTCAGATTCCCTTGCATCTAAATCGCACAATGATGACAAATTTCTTAGTTTAGGCAAAGCTGTTTGGGGTTAGATTCCTTTGAAAAAGCATTTTTTTACTTTCGTGTTAGTCTTTTTCTCAATTCATGTTGTATTATGGATATACATTTATCATATATATAACATTTACCAATATCATTTTTTAAAACCAAGCTTCTTTTTTTTTTTTTTTTTTTCCTTTACTGAGAAAACATGTTTAGTTATTGGCAAGGTAAAACACTTCAAATTTGGCTGTGGAACTGACTGCCCTCCTCCCTGAATCACTGACTCATAAAAATGCATAGCAAATATTTACTGCCACAGAACCAGTTATTCTATGTGACTGTAAAAATTGGTGGTTCTGTCTATGACACGAAAAGCTCTATTAGAAAACTGGAATGGAATAGGAAATTGAATAAAGTATTTGGAAGCTGTGACAAACTTGAATGAAATATTTGACTCCAGTTTCATAACTGCATTTTTGTGACTTATTAAACTGAGGTAAATTCTGCTCTGCAGGTTTTGTTGATTCATAAACAGCAGTTCACTAGTAGACACAATGGACTAGTTTTCAAAATTGTCTGTCTAAAGTACAGATACAAAAGTGCTCTTAAGTGTGAAGATGGTAATGCATTTTCCATTATAACAACACTTTGTATTGCCATGCTACATTCCATTAGCAGATACTACCATACCTTGCACCTACTAATGACTTGAGTCACCCAGTGAAGAAATGTTGCTTTTCCTGTTTCACAACACATGAAAGAGAGTAAAGGTAGCAGAGGTTACCTGCCCTTTAATGACAATGTAGGAGTTGGAGAGGTGAATCAACCAGGGAGGAAAGCATGCAATTTGAAGCACTTTTATTTTTATTGATAGTGATATTCAGCAGCTTTCTCATTGCCAGTTACCTGGACACAACAGAGAAATTGCCCATTCAAAGTTGTTTCTACTTTAAAACAAATTGTCTCTACAGACCCATTGTACCCAACTTGAAAGTTTCCCTTTCCTTACTTACTCTATTCACAGTGATGTCCAGCTCTGTAACCCTTTCAAGAAAATTAAAAGCAATGTAATAATGACAGCATGCATTTTTTTTTTCTGAGCCTTTGAGAATAAACAGAAAGTTACAAAATTATTATGTACCTGAAACCTCTTTTCTACTGATAACTCTATCCTCAGAGGGTAAAGTGGACTGCAGCCACCAAGCCTAGTACCAAGGTAAAACCTTCTGTGAAGATTTTAAGGACAAGCTGAGAACCATCTTTCTTCCTTATTCCCTTTTTCTAAACCCAGCTAATGAAGGAAAAGGCAAACAGATTTATCTTTAAAAGAGCCATGGACCTGGGGAACGAATGAGTCTTCAGGAATGGAAGACAAGGGGTGAAACAGGGTTAAGACCAGGATATGGAGCTGAAGACAAGGAAGTGCTACATATATTGGGTGTATATCCTGGCTGATTGGCAAGAACAGACTCTTTATTGATGAACGTTTGAATGCAACCATGACACTCTTTAATACTTTAGGTTTTGGCATGTAGTGATTGTACGATGCACTACTTCTCTGATATTTTTCTCAGACATTAATATTCAAGGAACTTAATACTCCTTTTCTGCATTCCCCAAAATAACTGATTCCTTGATTTAGAAAACATCCTTTCTAATGCGTTAAATGCAATGCTGTATATGTTCCACTAAAGTTGTGCTTTTCTATATTTAAGCTATTACACCAACATCAGACACAGTAGAGCATAGAATGGTGTTTTGAAACCTAATCTCCTTCAATATTCTTGTAAAAATTATTAACCAGTGAAAAGCTTTGCAATTAATGATTCTGCTGTTCAATTGTTATATGCTAAGTTTTATGGGAAACTAGGATGTCTTTTTATAACTAGATTGTTTGAATAGTTCCTCTTTACATATGTTCCTCTGTACATATGTAGAACTATTATATAATTTCACCTATAATTTCACCTAAAGAACATTCATTCGGTATGGATTTTTTTTCCTAAATAATTTGAGTAAGTGTATATGGATTCCCCTAGTGAAAGCAGGTTTAAACCTGAGATTTTCCATACATGAGTGCACACATCTTCTTAGTATTCACAGAGAATATGTTCAATGAGACATTAAAGGAGAGTATTGATGAGGTATTTAAATCGGTGAGAAAGGGGTGGAGATTAAAGAGAATCTCTACCTATTAATTCACAGTACAAAAATTGCTTTTGCTACAGTTATTTTGCCAACAAAGGATATATTCCATCTGTATCCCTAAGATGACTTTTGAATAGTGAAGAAAATTCAAGTATTTTGTTTCAGTGTCATCCATGTGTTACTTTTTGATTAAGGCTAAAAAAATGTAATTGGTTTGGGAAAAATTATGAAAACATATAATTTGATGGTTTAAATTAGCATTTTATATGCTACTTCAGTTCAAATACTTACCACTCTTGTGGATTAGAAGAGTACTAAAGATTTATCACATCAGGAATATAATTTAAAAAATCACAGCTATGATAATACCATAAGATACTAAAGATGATTAGTAGAATATGAACTTATTTGCTTGTTTGAGGCACTTGTCATTTGACCTTATATTTGTGTTAACACATTTTCTCTCAATAAATTTACTGTCACATTATATAAAAATGTAGTCGTATAGACACATAGCTGAGTAAAACTATCACAAAATGGAAACTAACAGAACGATTAAGTGTACTGATATGTCCAAGGATATGTGTGTTGGAAAGGAATGGAGATAAAAATGAAATCTGCAAATGTTGTGACAGTCTGACTGTAAATCACTTCGTTACTTTCACAGTAAGTATGAGTAAATTCTCAGGAGGTGGATTTATTGGTGCCAGGAAACATTATTCATTCTCTTCCATGGTCATATTTGCCTTGCAGTACACGCAAGGCCATTATTATCTTTCAAGTTCCTTCTCCAGTGGTATTGAGAGCTTGCTTAAGGAAAGCCTCTGGACTACTTCCTTAAATTAATATCTGATAATGAACATTAACCTTTTGGGTCCTGTATGTCTCTACAGTAAATCAAAGAATGCTGTAAGTAATCTGGATCATATAATTATCTCATATAGATGGATGACTATGCAGGCAGATATGTTGCATCTAGAAGCCATTCATTTGTAGGGCAACGGATGTTAGAAACAAAAATAAAACAAAGAAATTCTAATTAATTAAATCTAGAGAGTCAGTGAGACAGGCTACCTTAATAAATCTAACACTGTATGTAACGGGTATAACTAATACAATTCACAAACAAATTTCCACAGAAGAATAACTGAAAATATTTCTTTCACCCCAGAAGAGAAAGAAGCTCTGCCTTAGATTTGGTGATATCAAGACAGCTTATGTGGAAGACCATTTAAGATAAATTTCAACGATTTATTTTTATTTTTACTTTTAATCTCATCTCTCAATAACTTCATTTGCACAGTTCTATTTCTTCAAGATGTAATGTTTTTCCACTCTTGCTAGTTACGTCTTGTAAATATTCTCAGTTTTGATTCCTTTGCTCCAGCGTACCTTATTATTCTGTGGCCACCAAATCCACTGAACAGCAGAATACTGTTCATAATTCTAAGTGGCAAAGAGGAAATTAGCTTCATAACAGAGATTTTCAGCAGGATATTTCTTTCAATAGCAACAAGGTAGGTAATGAAGGAACACAGTGTGCTGAACACAGGGAACTGAGGGACCAAATGAAAATCTGCAGTCTAGTGATCTTCATTGATGGGCCATGCAGTCATCCATGAGAATATTTATCATAGGGAAGTGAAGTATCACAAAAATCAGTTGCTTTGCAAGCTATTCACTCTTTCTTCAGATTTTCATCCATTTTTTCTCTATCTATGCTTCCTATTTCCTCTGCTTAAAAGTTGTTCAGCTCACTTCTCTAGGGAACTTCTAAGACTGACACATCATATTGTATGGCTATCTCTTTGTTTATTTTCCTGCTATACACCAAATTTTAATTTTAATTCTTACATTATTCATGAGTGAGATATTCTTTGCATATTCATTCCTAATTTACTCTGATTTTCTACTGAACAATTGAGTCTGTACAGCCTTAAATCCCCATACAGTTTTTTCTTGGAAAAAAATAAACAAACTCATTACCCTAAACCAAGGGATATTTTGAACTTGCAATTTAAATGAATTCACAAAAGTACTTATATTATTTCATTTTTCAACAATGATACAAAGAAATTCAGTGAACATACTGTCTATTCTGTCATTAGAGCTCATCAAGATTTATGTGGCAAATAAACTTCTCTACTAAGTAACAGGTCTTTCACCACCAGACCCCGTGAGCTTCAAAATATTAAATTGTACATTTCATAAGTCAAAATTTGATTTACATATTACTATACATTCAATCGCATCTCTCATTTCTGAAACAATATCTCTTAAGTGATAAAATATTTAAAATGAAAAAAGCTTGCCATAGAAGTTATTGAATTGTAAAGAATGTAGTAGATGACAAAGGGTCATATACATCATTGGTTTGCAAGACTGAAAGATTTGTGTTGTAATTAATTTTGTTCACCATCATGCTATTTTTATGCCAGGGATCTAGTTTTGTGATACATTTAACAAGCCTCTTTCAAGAGAATTCATCTCTGTTTGCTTGTAACATATTTTCTTCGTATGTCTTATCATGCTTTTGAGCTCAAGTTTACAACCTTTTGAAATTGATAATGCTTCCATGTTTACAGTGAAAATTGTAAAGAATGAAATACAACAATTGAGGTGACTGTTGTCTGGGTGAATCTTACAGAAAGGATCAGTCAATGTACAGTTTTGTTTTTAATCTTTTCTTTGATGAGGAAGATTTCTGTTTTCTTAAGTATTTCCCATTACATCCTCTATCCTCCTATCCCCATAAGGATAGGAAATGCAATGGGACATATTTAAGAATATATGGTATGTTGAACCAAGAAGATGGGATATCCTCCAAATCCTAAGTAGCATTTGGAAAAGTATGCAGTATCTTCCTAACTGCAACATGAGGAAGAGGAGAGATTTAACAGCCCTTTAGAGACTCTGTCTCCTGAAATGTCTTCCTAACATCAGTTCATTACTAAATCTGATTTCACTACTTCACATTCTTGTATTTTCAGTCAAGCATTAAAGTTTCTTTGTTGTTAGATTTGGGTTGTGGGTGAAGAAGAGATAGAAGAAAATGACAAAAAATATAGTCATGGTCCCTTTATCCAGATTAAAAACAAATAACACAAAACTAACTATAGTTAAATAAAAATGATAATGGACACTTTGTCTTACACAGCCAGCTGTTGGATATTTGCCTTCACATCATTTGTTCAGTATGAAAGTTATTTTGTATCTTGTATTAATTACTTGAAAGGAGAATTTAATGTAACATATTATTAATTTCATTCAGTGTGATTTGGGGGATGGGGAATGATAAAGTTTGGGTTTTTTCTTTAATCAGAAGAACATCTTTCCTCTACAGTTTTCTACAGGTGGGTGACTAATCTGTTAAACTCTACAGCTTTCTCTTGTGACTTACAAGTGTCTTTATTATCCAACCTGCACATCTATACAGTCAAAAATCTTCAGGTATTTGCTAGTTCTTATTTATAAGTTCCCTGTTCTCTGAACCTCTTACTTTACTGCATATGAAATGACTCTGGAATTCTTTGTTAAAGAAGCACATCACCTACTTTGATAACATCTTTCTGTTGCCTTCTGGGCTTGCTTGTTAGCAGTTCCAGTATGGAGAAATTACTGAAATAAACTAAGTCTTTAAGAAAATGGATGTTTTGTATTTTCAGTGCAGATTTTGTAGAACTGTTGTTAGGTTTTTTCCAGTATCTGATAATTGTAGATTTAGATTTGGTTTTCCCTCTCCTCTGTCAATAAAAAATTACAGTTATCTCCACAAATTTCTTTTTGTTTAGTTTTATTTCTCTGTATATCTGTTTTTATGTTTGTATCAGTCATTTTATCAAAGGCTAAGGCAAGCTGAAGTGAAATAATTAATAAAAGGAACCATTTTTATCAACTGAGATTAAAAAAAGGTTGTAAGAATGAGTAAAGATACCTTCTGTCCATTTCTGGTTTGGTTTTGTTTGGGTTTTTTTTAAGATGTTGACTTAATAACTAGCAAAGTGCATTTCATAATACCTCAAGAACTACTAAGCTACAAATTATCTTAAGTAGGTCTGTGTATAAAAACATATGTGGATGCTTCAAGACAGTTTATACTGCTACACTCAAAATGGTGTTACTAAAATTGGGAAGAAGATAACATAAAAATGGAAAAGTATTAAAAACTGCATAAAGAATTCTTTCTCACTGTGAGAGTAACTTAGAGGTAAATGAGGCCTTATAAGAAGGTCCTGAAAATTTTCTCAGAAGGTGGAGGTTTTTATTATTTTTTAACTGGAGCAACATAGAACTATGTCAAAAGATAAATTAATGTAATGACAAAATATGGGGTGAGAGGCAATAACCACGTTCTCTTAAGACACAAAATTCATGTGATTTAGCTGGAAGACTTCTGAATGAAAGGTGATGTAATTTTTCAAGGATTTCAAGGTGTGGTGATTAAAGAGTGAGGAGTGTAATGAGGAGAGTTTTGCAATTAAATTTTAAGTAATGATTCAACACTGCAAATGAAAAATTTAAGCTCAATATTTGCAATATTTTTCCTTTGACAAACCTATTCAAGGTAGGAAAATCTCATCATTGAAGATGTGGGAATACCTTCATTTGATTAATTTCATACTACACTTGAGGAAAAGCTTAGAAATAAAGTGTAGAGAACAAATCTATATTAAAAAGAGGATGTTAAGTATCTAATAAATCTTCCTATTTTTATTCTGAGCACAGAATAAAATAGTCACCTTATGAAAAACAGACCAAGACTTTTAAACACCATTTTTCTTGATTAAAATATTTAGTCCATTAATCATGTTAAGAGAAAAAAAAAAAAACTTCATTATTTTTTTATCTGAATTTTTCTGAAATTGTCACTGGTTTTCGTCTACAGCTGAACATGTTTTTTAAGATTTAAGGGAGCTTGGTTTTCCTGTGACAGCTGCAGTCATTTTAATGCACAATGTCATGAAAGGACAGCACAATGAAAATATAAAAAGCCAAGCTTGTTGCATATGTATGGGTTGTGAGTAGCTGAAACTGAATTTTGTCAATTTGTGAAGTTTAAAATACAGTTGGGATTACATCAGATTTACCCTTCAACTTTTGTAAGGAAATAGAAGTACATGTTAAATGAAACATGTTTTAAGAAACTTCAACTCTCTACTCCCCCTTTAAAGCTATTTTTTCTCAGTGTCCTACTTTTTAGCTGCAGTTTACAGTAAAGGAGCCATGGTATTTAATTCCTATAAAATGTCACAAATGGTGTCATTCATTATCTTTGACAAAAATACTGACATTTGAAGCAATGGATTCAATTTTGTCCATATAATCTCAGTAGATTAAATCAGCATTGTTGAATTAAACATTTGGAAGATTTTTTGACTTTGTGAATATTCACAAGTTATGTGAGCATAAAAACTTTGTGCAAGGAAGAAAACTTCCCATATTAGAAAATTTTATCTAATAAAAGTCAATCTCTGTTCCTTTTTATTTGCTGATATTTGAATATTGCAACA
Organism: Eurystomus glaucurus suahelicus; assembly: GCA_032159205.1. Classification (NCBI taxonomy): domain Eukaryota; kingdom Metazoa; phylum Chordata; class Aves; order Coraciiformes; family Coraciidae; genus Eurystomus; species Eurystomus glaucurus. The sequence continues at coordinate 24,277 of JAVFHW010056080.1, read as the reverse complement.
GCTATATGATTTAGAATAAACAATTTTTTAGGAAATTTATTTTATTCAAATGCCACTCTTATGACATTCATAAAAATACTTTGTACTCTTTATGTTAACGTAGTTACATTAGCTTTTAGTGTGAAGTATTACAAATTTATTGCAATAGTTACCAATACATATAAATAACCAGAAAAATAAAACAAAACAAAACAAAAGCCTCTACTTACTGGTTGTCCTAATTCAGTTAGGAAGCAAAGAAAAAAAAGGTGGTTTTTTTTTTTAAGTGGAAAGTAAGCAGAAAAAATAGCATATGTAAATGCTCTGCAACACTGAGAATATCTCTCTGTTAAATATCAGGACTCAGAGCTCATATCCCACAGTAAGATCTGGACATATGTGGGAGCTTGTTATATATGTTGCCATCTAGCCCAAAGTCGATTTTCAAAGGGAAGCAGCAATTTCATTTACAGAAATACTAGAGATCATCAGCATTCATTTACAATAGGCTTTTAAACTTGCTCCAGTGATAGTTGCAAAGGCTTACAATTTACAGCCAAAGATTTTGGCTAAGTCCTTCAACCCTGACTATATTTTTTCCTCTGTGAATTTAGTGAGGGAAAGGGGTAAAGGCAACTTAAGGCTGATATTTCTATTCTTTCATCCACACTGAACTGTAGTCATAAGATGCAAAAATGGCATTTATATTCTCATAGGGGAGTGCTAAACTTTAGTATAATGGAAATAACTGTACCTAACCGAAACTAGAAATTAAGTAAAGACATTCACAGGACTCATTTAGTCCAAAAGGAAAACTTACCAATGCCATACATGTAACCAGTCAAATTCATTTTGTTAGACCCCTTAATTACAATAGAACATAGAGAGGCCAGGACAACTGAAAAGGAAAAGACACAATCACAAACATATGCGAGGGGGTGACATAGTTGGCAAAGCAAGTAAGAAGAATCAGTCAGCCTCGGCCCAGAAGATAAAAGAAATAGGTATAATCTCCACTTTTGCAAGTCCTCTCTTACATATTCTTCCTTTCCTCAGGCCCTGCCTCCTGTACTTATTCTTTCCTTGTATGAAAGTGGACTCTAATGAAACTTGCCGTCTGCTCTGAATCTTTTAGTAATGGAAGAGATATCATCACAATAAAATATGGTTTGACATTTTGGGGCAGGTTTTGGCTGACAGTATCAACTCAATAAAAATTCTTCTATATCTGAGCTACCTCTGTATCTGACTGAACTCTATCTGACTGTGGCAGAAGGAGATGCTTCTCAGATAACACTTGATCTGTATCTGCAGTCCATACACCTTATACTGCCACAACAGCCACAGGATTTCTTTACAGCTGTTAGAGAGATACCTCTGCCTATTCTATTTAACATCTATCTACAGACTTCTTGTCTATGAATTTCCTGTCTTTTAAAGCCTGCTAATACTATTTGTGCACACAATTTCTTATGGCAACAGATCACAAAAGTTCATTGCCTGCAGTGACAGAGATGCTGTACAGGATGAAAGGATTCAGCAATGAAAAGTTTATCCATTAATATTCCAGGTGAAAATAATGAAAACCTGAAGAAGAAATTTTTTCTGATGTTATAGTTGTGTTGCATTCCACAGCACTAAAGCATCATAGTTGAAGCTATGTGCATCTTTTAAATTTCAAATCAGTCTTCCTCTATCAGGATTTCCTGAATAACTGCTTTTGATGAAATGTTCATCTATGCCATCTGACAGTGTTTGATCCTTTAAAAGCTATAATCTCATCTGCAGCAGTAAAGTTTATACGCCAAGACAAATACTAGCATGCCTGATTTGGTATGAAAGAATCCATTAGGCTTGTCCAAAATAAATTACATGAAACCGGAATACATTCTGAGGCTTTTTTTCAAGGCATCTGCAAAACATATCTTCTCATCCATCTTCTCCACATCTTAAATGTCCAGGCACAAAACTTAATACGTAGAGCATGCCAAAATGTCTCTAGAAATCAATTGTCAATGAAATCTTGAATAAATTAGTGGTTTGTTTTCCCGAGAAATGGGGAGATTGCATTGAAAAATTTGGGTAACTTTTTGGACACTGAAATATTTTTTTAATTTCTAGATGTCTATTCATTGGTATGCAAGGTTTTGAAGTGTTGAAGTATCTTAAGATAAGTTTTTAATTTTAGGTAGAAATAATGGTGTAAGAATCTTCACAAAAGCCTGAAAATGAGGAGCTATCATACGCATTCACTATCATACACAGCAATTACTAGTATCACATGTATATGCAATTTGAAAATGTGAAAATGACTACTTCGCCTAATTTGCCAACGTTCTTTCTCCACTGAATCCTCATAATCTCCTCTCCTCTCCTCTCCTCTCCTCTCCTCTCCTCTCCTCTCCTCTCCTCTCCTCTCCTCTCCTCTCCTCTCCTCTCCTCTCCCTACAATTTAAACTCAGCTATATACATTCAGATCTTAGAATACATCATGTTGTTCCCATTGTGTCATTAATGGAAATGTGATACACCACAATCTATTTCCAGCTTTGAAAGATATCTTAGACAATTATTTTTGTTTTAGATGAATATATTTGCCTTTCTATGGCCAGTACCATAAAAAAAACTGAGAAGACTAATTTATCCAAATCTGACCACTGGTGATCATTCTTCTGAGTCTTTTCTAACAATATACTAAAAAACATATACTCTTTAGTTATTGCTTTTTATCCAAACTGAATATTCAAAACTTAATAATGAAAAATTAAGACCCTAAATTATCTAATGAATGGGGATAGCATTAGCAGTAAGCCACAGACTCTCTCTTTTATATTCATGCATTTAAGCACTTTCATTATTTAAGTAATGACATAAAAAGGATATTTCAGATTAAAGCACTTATTTACTGATTTCAGACAGGGCTTCTTTACTAAATGCTTATGTGTATTTGTAACTTCTCTAAAAACATTTTTTTTCTTTTGCAAATTAGCCTGTTAACTGAAATATGGAGGGTAAAATAACCAGTCTGCTAAATACACTCTAGTAAACAATAAGTACCAGTACCCTTGAAGTGAGTTAAAGCCGTTTTGTTTGAAACTAAAGAAATTGAGTTAATAATTTGTTATTGTTTCACCTTTCAGTATAGCTGGTTTAGGTTTTACATTATTACCTTCTCTGAGCATATTTTAATACTGATTCTGTGTTTGTTTATTGATGTTGAGATCTTGCATACACAGACATTACAAGGCTTTACAGCTTCCATTTATGATAACATTTCCAACAGCTTAAACTATCCCCTACATAACCTGTTGTATTTCACTCATCACTTTATGAAGTAACACTGGGATGTCTGTATTTATTTTATAAAAGACAAAAAGTGGGAAAGTAGCTTGCAAACACAAGCTTTTATGATGTGGTGTAAATATGTATTAGTGAGTAATAGTATTTCCACCAGTCTTTTCCCACTGAGAAATCTGGGAGCTCTTGTTCAGACAAATATTAATATATTGGGAAATTTTCTATTATTGTGGTCCATATCTGGGCACAACACTGGCAAAAAGAGTTGTTTTGTTAGCTCATTTGGGATGAAAAATCTTTTCAACACTTTTTATGACACAGGTTAACACATTCGGAACCTTATCATCTATTTGCATTGCAACCAAGTGAGAAATAACACAACTGAGCTAATTCATTTGGATAAGAGTGCATATTTTTGCTCCTGAAAATGATGCTTAACAGCCCACTTCTAAAAGGACATGTGTAAAGTTTAGAGAACTTAGCAGGATTCAGTATCTGACTTTCCTTTTCTGTTATTCTGATGGAGAAAGAAAGGCAGAAAAAGCTAGACACTTTACTGCAGAAGTCTTGAAATGCAAACACATAATTGGAGACATATATGATGAGAACACTTCCGATCTTTTCTCATGCAGTCAGGTAAGTGCATCCCTGCATTCAAGATCTGTAAAAGGGGGAATAATATTACCATGCAAGCTGTAATAAAAAGAACGGTGATATTTCAGCTATCAGAAGAGCACAAAGAAATGCTTTGCTCTGCTTTTTGCTGCTTTTCTTTTGGACTGATTTTATGCTATCACAGGTGTCCCACTTAGTCTAACCACATGCGGTTTTTTATCATATAAAATGAAGGCATTAGTTTTCTTTACCTAGCCTAGACAGCAAAATTTAATGAATTGTGGCTAATCAATAGCAGAGCTGTGAGGTTGTCACACTGTGCAGTCATGCAATAATGATCATGATTATATGTATATTATGTGCCTTCATCAGATAATTTTTGTCCTTGTTCTAAAGATGAATGTATATGCAACACTGGAAGAGTCTCTTAAATCTTTTATCTGGGAGTCACTGGAAGAGTCTGTATTTCCTGCTTGCAAAGTATGAGAGACTTTCGCAGTTTAAATGACTGAGTCAGTGCCCTTTTGTTTTCTTTTCGTTTGAATACTTTCTTTTTGGTTTTTTTTTTGTTTTTTTTTTGCCTCAGAGAGAGGAAATGTGAAATTGAGCTGTAGAAGGGTTACTTTTGCTTGCTGCTCTCTGTCCCAGTTTTGCATTCTCAGAGGAGTCAATGACAATTTAGCTAATTGCTGTTCCTTTCAGTGAGAACATAACATATTTGCTAAACTTAGTTCAGATTCTTTACTCTTATTCCCCAAATTTCTGTGGAAATATTTTGAGGTATGCTATTCCTGCTAGGCTCATCTTGTGAACTGCATATGTCTTAACAGTCAAAGTCAGGGTATCACAGATTTCATATGTCATTTGCCCATTTTCTTCAGTAGATTATGGAATTAAAAGTTTTTTACTAAAACTGTGTCTAACATAGCACAAGGGACACTGCTATGTTAAAAGCAATCATATTTTATGCAGTTTATTTAGTTTTAGTGTTTTGTGAGGTTTCTCCATGTTTTCTGTATTTAAGCTCTTAGAGTTACTGCTGCTACAAACAGTAGCAGGCCATTGTTTTTGCACTTAACAGATGGCTTACAAATGTCTTAGGCATATAAAAAGTGACTAGCCTTAAGGTTTCCATGAGAATTATTTGAACATATTTTACCGCTCTACCACCTTTTATGACTTCCGTTGAACTTAAAAATTATATTAAGAAATTTCTCAAGAGCTTCTCCTCTTACTAATATCTGAAATTGTGGATACTATACAATTTAAAAAATGAATCACTCTTTTCTTGTCTTATGAGGGTTTTTGTTAAAAAAACTGTAGCAAGAAAGAAGATACTAGGAGAGAAGTAGTCTGATTATACTTACTGCAGAAATCCTGTCTTTATTTTATTGATAATATGCAGAATGTTTCAGAGGTAGGAAACGTTTGAGACATCTTTTCTGTATATTGAGTTTTCTTCCATGGAGAGAATTGCATTTTTTACACTTGAAAAAGACATCATTTATAACTCTGTGTTTAAAGTAATTATTTGTGTTTCTGTGTTATTAATGTATTTTTTTGTTATTGTAACTAATCTACAATATCTTTATTCCTGTGTTCTTTTCTCCCACTCTGGTCACTTCTTTTCAGTTTGGTTTGGCTTGGGTTTTTTTAACAAGGTCGGGTTTTATCTACCAATGTGGTTTCATTGAGCAGTTCTGATTTATGTTGGTAAGATTGTGTGTGATACTTTCTGTTACTGTAAGCTAAAGCTTCATGAGATTTAAGCCACCTGGACAAAGTCATCCATGTCACACATTTGAACCACTGCTTTTTCAAGTTCACAGCAAAAAGTTACTTAACTTCACTAGCTTAGGGAAAAAAATAAATCAAGGAAAGTTTTTATGATGTTCTTACCGAATAAAAAATACCAACTCTTAATAAAAATAAAATTAAAAATTCTTAATAGAATTTTATTGCTACTTAGCAATTAATTTATGACAAATGTATTTCAACCTAGATATTCAGGAGCAGATTGCCATTCCTGTTATGTTGGCTCCTTCCCATCATTTATAAAGGATAAAGAAAAACAGTGAAGACAGAGTGCTGAAGAATAAGGAGCTAAGTGCAAGCATGCAAGGACACTTTGTGTGATATCCTAGTAACTGAAAACTCAAGATGTCAGAGTCAGGCTTAAATTTGTTACTTGAAACAAGCAGAGGAGGTAAGTCTCTGTAATCAAATTATCTCAGGATCAGTAGGTGAGATATTCTAGTGTTTAAGTGTTTGAGACTTTTATTACAATGTCTGTACTCCTGATGAATTTTCTCCGTTGCTTAGTTTAGGGTCACAGAATCACACAGAATCACAGAATGGTAAAGGTTGGAAGGTACCTTCAGAAGTCATCTAGTCCAGCCCCCCTGACAAAGCTGAGGTTTTGAAAGTCTCCAGAGAAGGAGTCTCCACAACCTCTCTGAGCAGCCTGTTTCAGTGCTCTGCCACCCTCACAATAAAGAATTTTTTCCTCATGTTCAGATGGTACATCCTATATTCCCATTTGTGCCCATTGTCCCTCATCCTATCACAGTGCACCACTGAAAAGAGACTAGCCCCATCCTTTTGAAACTCACCCTTTAGATATTTATGAGAATCTATAAGATCCCCTCTTAGTCTTCTCCAGGCTAAACGGGCCCAGGTCTTTAAGCCTTTCCTTGTAAGAGAGATGCTCCAATCACCTATATTATTCTCCTAGACCTCTGTTGGACTCTTTCCAGTAGTTCCTTGTCTCTTCTGAACTGAGGAGCCCAGAACTAGACTCTACTCTGGCCTCATCAGGACAGACCAGAGCAGGAGGAGAACCTCCCTCAGCCTGCTGGGCACACTCTTCTTCATGCACCCACATGCTAGCACATTACTGGTTTATGGTTAATCTGTTGTCCACAAAGACTCCCAGGTGCTTCTCGAAGGAGCTGCTTTCCAGAAGGTCAGCCACTAACCTGTACTGGTGCCTGGGGTTACTCCTCCACATATGCAGGTCTCTACACTTGCCCTTGTTGAATTTCATTAGCCCTCTACCTTGTTCAGGCCATGCTGAATGGCAGCACAGACTTTGGTGTGTCAGCCACTATTCCCAGTTTCATATCATCACCAAACTTGCTGAGAGTGCACTCCATCCATTCTTCCAGATCATGGATAAAGATGTTGAACAAGACTGAACCCAGTACTGACTTATGGGGAACAGTGCTAGCTATAAGACTCCAGCTGAACTCAATGTCACCAATCAGAGCTCTCTGAGCTCTATTGTTTGACCTGTTCTCAATCCCCTTCAAGGTCCTGTCATCTATCCCATACTTCCTGAGCTTGCCTATTAGGATGTTATGGGAGATAACTTTCTTTTCCTCCGTGTGCTTGGAAATGACCTCCAGAATGAGCTGTTCCATCACCTTTCCAGGGATGGAGGGAAGCTTGATGGGCCTGTAATTTCCCAGCTCTTTGTTCTTGCCCTTTTTGAAGACTGGGATGATACTGGCCTTCCTCCAGTCCTCAGGCACCTCTCCCATTCTCCATGATCTTTCAAAAATGATGGAGAGTGGCATAGCAACCACATCAGCTAGCTCCCTCAGCAGTTGTGGGTGTATCCCGTCCGGGCCCATGTGTTTGTGGGTGTCCAGTTTGCCTAAATAATCTCTAACATAATCCTCATTGACCAGTGGAGAATTTCCCTTGCTCCAGGCTTTCTCTCTCTTGCCTCCAGGGACTGGGATTCCTGCGGGCTGGTCTTAGCAGTAAAGACCAAAGCAGAGAAAGTGTTCAGTAACTGCCTTCTCTGTATCCTCTGTCAGCAGGGCTCCAATCTCATTCAGCAGTGGGCCTACATTTTCCCTAGTCTTCCTTTTGAAGAGGACAAAGTTAGCTTTCCTGAATTCCAGGGTTGCAATCCAAATTATTGCCCTGCTACTTCCTCATATGATACTAAACTTCACGATTTCGTGGTCACTACAGCTAAGGCTGCCCTCAACCTTAATGTCTACAAGCAGACCTTCTTTGTTCATTAGTACAAGGTCCAGCAGTACACCTCACCTTCTTGGCTCCTCCACCAGCTGTGTCAGAAAGTTTAGAATAAAAGGGTAGTCCTAAGGGGTTTTTTGTGTTCACCGAAGTCATTAATAACTTATTATTAAATCCTGATGAGCAGCAGAGATATATTTCTTATCCATCATTATTTTCGTAAGTGCTTGATGTTGCAATCTCAGCATCTTTTATGGGGGACTTTTAATGTACCATATACAACATGCACATTAATTTATTCTGGTTAATGTTTTCCATTTTGCTGTGCTATTGAAGCTAAGGAAAATATTCATATATTTAGGGCAACAAATTTAGTTTCACAGAAGTAGCAGTCAGTGGAAAAAGTAGCTACATCTAAACTAATTTTGTCTTCTAGATAATTGCTCCCTTCTAATTCACTTAGTTGGTTTAGAATTTCAAATAATTCCTTTGCAGAAGAAGAATTTTACTGGTTATAATTTTTCAGCTCTTATCTTTTTCCTTTTACCAAGAAAGAAAGATACTTGCTTTGAATTATTTGTGTTGCTTTTATCTACTTAGTTCTCTTAATCTTTCTTATTGTTCTTTGCATTTATAGAGAGCTGGTTATTCTAAGGTTCATCCTTGAGTGTCAAAGTTTTGCAGAAAAAAACAAATTCCAGTCCATGGCTTTTGCCTTTTCCTTAATTTTGTTTCTAGGAATTCCACTTAATCCCCAAACCTACACATCTTTCTGTCCCTGTATTCAAAGGCACTATACATTAATTACAGTTTGAAATAAGATTTGTTCAAAGTGTATGCATGTGTATTTGTTTTTTCTTTTTTCTATTAATCCATGTTTTGTGTTATCTTTCTCCCCATCTTCAACTCAAAAGTTGTTCATGCCATTGTTTCATGAAAACAGCTGTCATGGGATATAGTTGTGAGAAGATAACATCTTATGCGTGCTTATTATTTTGATACTATTGTGTAGAAAGGAGTCTACAAAACAGGAATTCAGACACCATTCAACTGATTAGTAAAAGTTCACTGGTGTCTATGGCCAAGAAACCTTGAGAGGATAAGAAGGTGCAAAGACAAACAAACCTCTAACAAAAGTAAATAAGGTCAGAGTGCCCTGCCATAAAAAAAGTTAAAGAATGTATTGTTATGGTGACAGACTCCTTGGAATGTGTTTTTAGTTTGATATTTACGTACTAACAAGGTAATGTATTGTAACCAATTAGATGTTGCCGTATAAGCAAAATATGTCTAAATAACCAATCTGTTTAAAACACGCAGTCGATATAAGCATATATAAGGGAATGATTGTGTACAATAAAATGACACTTGCTTGCATCAAGCTTTGTCCTGTCTCTCAATAGCGGCACTATTGATATTGTAACTTAATGGCTGAACACAGTGGACACTTGGCAAAAGAATATGAATACTTTTACATATGAAAAAGCAACTAGAATATAATTCATAATGATGATTAATAATGCTTTATATTAAGTGTGATTCTCCTTAGTTAATATTTTAGGCAAAGAAATATTAAGTTAATGAAATGGTATTTGTTGATTAAAAATATTCATGTAGTCAATAAGAATTCGAAGTTGTTCATGTATATTTGAGGTTAGTATTATATATATATATAAACACAATGCAGTGTTGGGGTCAGATGTATAAGGCTGATGTGCACTTATTATGTGGCAAGGATCAGCCACTTTAACATTTTTAGTTTTGATATGTATTTGGTCAGTGTTCTGATTCTCAATAGTATGGCATTGGTGGCATCCCTAAACTTTGTGTCAGAAATACCAGAATAAATTTGATGTTATTACAATTACTATGGGCAAATACTTTTTGACAGGCAAGGTACTAGTTAACAGTTAAACAGTGATGATTGAAGAAAATTGCAATAATCAGTTTGTGTAGAACATAAGTGTTAGAGGTTGATGCACAAGCAAAGATTGTTGATATATGCCCACATTTTAGTTTCATTTTCTATCTACTATTCTGCTTAAAAATATTTGTCAGCATAAGAGTCAGTGAAGGCTACATGATTAAGTCCTTTGAACAATTGAGCTACACAAAAATGCCAGCAGTTTATTACCCGTAAGAAGCATAATTCTTGCTTTTGTGAAAATATCAAACCAACTCCACCCCTACATCACCTCACAGAACTATTTTAACATGATCCAATTTCATATTTGCCAACCATAACCCTATGGGAAAACAAGGAATTGGATATTTATGCACAGGTAAAAGAAAACCAGCATGTATTCAGAAATACAGCCCATGTAACTCTGTGGGACACCATGGTTTTCTGCCACTGTGAGACCTGAAGGAATATGTGGAAGTTACTGAAAAATGCTCTTGCAGACTTTAGTGTGAGCAATATTTATAATGTCATAAAATGAAATAAGTAGAGCCGACTGTCTAACATCCACTTTAAACATTAGTAATAGAATAAACATAATATTTTAAGTCTAACTATGTGCAGACTGTCCAAGAGATTAGAAATTGGGGAATAGTAGTGGTTATAACATTTATTTTGAGTTCATGTTTTGCTAAGTCTTTGAAGTATTTTTCTTTTCATTTTTACTTCAAATGATATACCTTTTTATAGCTATACTTCTAATAGATTAGTAATCAGATTTCTCATAGTTCAGAATTCTGGTGTCGAGATAAATGCTACATGATACAGCTGTTATTTACTTTAATTACAAATAGGAAAAAAAAAAGAATATCTTTGACAGAATCTCAGTAAGGCATTTTGTATATTTTACAATATTAAGATCTATTGCTCCTGTGCCATAAGCCTACTACCATGTAGTAACTACCAAAATTCAGGGTGTGGATAAATTTCCATTATGTAAATGTGGTAAGAGAATGTTGACAGTTTTTTCACAAAATTTATAAACATTGTGCATTGCTGAGTCATGAAAATACTCCCTGTGCTGAGCAATGCACCTGCAACAATGTTTGGCGGTAAGACAGCCTTCTTATTTTGCAGGAGGTATAAGCCTTCTATGATGTGATCCCCACTGTAGTGAATGACATTACACTATCCCATTCTCTGTGTGGTGATTATCACAGTCTGATTGCCTCCTATAGTATATAATAATCAGATCAACGTCAGTGATAGAATCAAACCAGATAATGTTTACTTGATTGGTTGTTAGTTATAATCCCTCTCACTGAAAAGAAAAAAAAAAAAAGGAAAATAAAAACCTGCAAGTATCCCTGATTAGAGATCGTACATACAACCACAAGTAATTGATCTTTATCTGTCTTTGCAAGATGTGTATGAGCAGATGACTTCCTCAGCACTGTAGTGATGACATCCATAATTTAACTTGAAGCATGAAGTCTAAGGTTTTTGTGTGTGTGACACGAGGAACGTACTTGCTCTTCTATTTAAAGTAACAATTTTCATAGCATTACGAGGGGCCGAATGATAACATAATGGCAGACAATGTGTGTATCATTCTGTTTTATAAGGGTCAGTCAAATTTTAACCGCTACGCTTTTATTGAGTTTACAGGATCTTCAGATCAATTCCACTGTAAATAACATGCTAGCTCATGTCAAATGCATTTTCTTTTTCATATCTAATTCTAGAATACAGACCTTTCTAGTGACATAACATGTCTGAAGGTGGCAAGAGCAGGAGTCACATGAGTCAAACAAAATTTTTATACCTTTAATTCCCTTCGGGCATTTTTTTTCCTCCTCAAATTAGAGCTAAGGTATCTTGAAAGCTCTATGAGAAGAATAACCCTAAAAATAAATTCTGAAAATAAATTTCACACAAACCTTTTCTTCCTTTTATCTAAATTCAAGTCAGACCTTCAAAATAATCTAGACCCAGAGCAGCCAAATACCAAATACACAGATCAAAGATAATCCATATATATTCTTTTTTTATAACCAGTTAATCAGAGTTTCCTCATCTAGACTATAGTCTTTAATTGCCTAATTATAATGAAAAAATGTTTTAGATTTCTTAATGTAATCTTCAGCACATTCTCCATAAGAACATATGTATTTCAATATGTTCACTTTTTTCATAAATGCTAGTTCTGGTTTAAGCATCACTTATTAGTCCTATATTTATTTAGGAAAACTTGTAGCTCTTGCGTTTATCCAATTTTTACGTTATTAGGTACGCAGTAAAGTAGAAAATGGTGATGCTGCAGTCATACTTCTGTCACTCTAGCTTTCTTTGCAGAGTTGTATTTCTTAGGAATTTTATTAAATTGCTGAGATACCTTCCTTCAGGTGAAGCATTGCATTCAGGTAGGGAAACTTTTTGTAAAAATAAAAGAATAAAAATATCAGCAACTTTTAGGATTGCAATTTAGTAAATAAACAAAGCTAAAAGCTGGAGGAGAGCTGAACAGTCAATGAAAAAAAAATCCTGAGATGATGAAGAGTGTAATTCTTCTCATGACTAAGTCCACTCCTCTGATGTTAACTTTAACTGCTTTTTTCTCCTGAGCTAAATGATCATGCCAAGGTCAGCTGATTTTGCCACATAGAAGCATTCACAGTATTTGGCAAGAAGCTAAATGTCTTAAGTTGATTTCTTTTTTACATGGCAAAGACTAATTGTCCTACAGAACATCTGCAGAGGAAGGCTGGATGTGAGTGACTAGAAATGGTTTTTATAAGCATTTATTTTGCCAAATCATCAGTGGCTTTTGGACACATATGTACTTTGCTAGGTCAAGGTTTGTTTTCATATATAATCTATATAGAATAGACCAAGCTCTTAGAACTCTTCCAGGAGAGGCTTATAAGCCTACTCCTACAAAAACACGTTCTGAATTGTATGACTTCATTTTATTCTTTACCCTTGGATTTATGAAAGCCAAATAATTTCTCCTGAAGTCCAGATATGTAGAAAATGCTCAGAAAATTACATTTTAAGGTTTGTCTGAAATGAAATTTTTAAAAAAAAAATGGCTGTTGTACAAGGATGAAAACATTTGTCTCTGGAAGAATGGAAGAAAAAGCAGATACCATGCAGAATGTGCTTGATAGAGTTAATTGCTTTGATATTGAGATGGTCGTGTTCAATATTTTCACTGTATTAGCTACTATTTTCAAACATCTATCCTGATATATGCAATGTAAATTATAGTGCACATAAATTTCTCAGCATACATTATTTCCTCAGCTTTAAAAATCTAGACAGGATTTGCATATGAAAGAGATACCACTGTGGATGTACAAGCTGTGTAACTTTCTCATCTAATACTTGTTTACTGTGCTGGAACACTTATTACGGCATATCAGGCCAACTATTCTGTTTTACCCTATAAGTTTCCTACAAAAATCTTTTATATGCCTTTGGGGAAACAGACAAAAAAAGGTTTGTGATTTTTAAACCTCAACAATTGATAGGAAATATTTTTTTTAAAAATTATTTATACCGACTATAATTTTAATGTTCTATAAACATCATGTTTCTGTCTTAAAGTCCTAGAATAATAGAAAAAATATTATTTTCAATATCTTTATCTCTTATAGAAGTTTAATTAATTTTATATCCTCTCAAGAAGCTTTGTTAAGAAGAAGACTATCTGAAAGTAACCTTTAGGAAAAATATTTCTAAGATGTACAAAAAGTTAGATGACTGCCTAAACAGAAAATTGTCATGAGGAGTTTTAGCCAATGTGTCCAAAACTGGGTATTCCTTTGTGCAAACAAAATTGAATGAAAGATTTTCCCTGTGACAAGTTCCTTTTAGAAAATGATTTTAATCCAAAATATTTTATCTTATTACAAGCTAGGCAGGCTTTTCCAGGTATTTATTTTAGAACTCTGAGTTACCATGTAGAAACTGGGGTCAGTAGAATGCAAGGAGATACAAAGCATGTAACCTGGGCGTACTCAAATACCCATGGAGTAGAAGTAGGAAGACAATGTTTCCCAGTCCTGAAGGTATGTGTACGTAAGACTGTATGCTGCTTATGCTTTCTCCTGGATGTTGGGGTGTAAGTTCAGAATTTTTTGAAAAAAAAACACATTTCTTCAACTGTGTAAAAACTAAGAAAGGTCATTCTCTGGTTCTCTGACCTCCTTATTTTGTCATTCTTAAAATTCTTCTGTCTCTGCCAACATTCATGAGGTTGACAGTAGGCCAGCTTTATTTAGAACAGAGCATTCACAGGACAGCAATAAATGTTAAAGATCAATATAGTGAGAACTTCTCAAAACTCAACTCTTAAATTACAATTGTATCTGTTTAACCTTCTATATTAATGTTCTGCTTTGGAATCATAGAATCATAACATGTTTTTTCTTGGAAGAAACCTTAAGGATCATCTAGTTTCAACCCCCCTACCATGGGCAGGGACATCTCCCACTAAAGCTGGTTGCTCAGTGACACATCCAGCCTGGCCTTGAACACTTCCAGGGACAGGGCATCCACAAGGTCTCAGGGCAACCTGTTCCAGTGTCTCCCCACCCTCACAATGGAAAACTTCTTCCTTATGTCTAATCTAGATCTACCTTATTTCAGTTTAAAGCCATTACCCTGTGCCCTATCACTACATGTTGTTGTAAAAAGTTTCTCTCCAGCTTCTCTGTTGGCTGTCTTTAGGTACTGGAAGGCCACAATGAGGTCTCCCCAGACCCATCTCTTTGTCATGCTGAACAGCCCCAACAGCCTCAGCCTTTCTTGACAGAAGAGGTGCTCTAGCCCTCTGATCATCCTCATGGCCCTCCTCTGGACTCGATTCAACAGGTCCGCGCTCTTCTTATTTTGGTAGCCCCAGAGCTGAACACAGTACACCAGGTGGGGTCTCATGAGAGAGGAGGGGAAGAATCAGCTCTCTTGACATGTTCATACTTTTTTTAATGCAGCGTAGCATACAGTTGGCTTTCTAGGCTACAAACACACATTTCTGGGTCATGTTGAACTTCTCATCAACCAATACCCCAAAGACCTTCTCCAGAGGGCTGCTTTCAACCCACTCATCCCCTACCCTGTATTGATACCGGGACTGACACTGCAGGACCTTGCACTTGGCCTTGTTGGGCTTCATAAAGTTCGCACCTTTCAAGCCTGTCAAGGTCCCTCTGGATGGCATCAGTTCCCTCCAGCAAGTAAACAATACCACATAGCTTGATGTTGTCAGCAAACTTGCTGAGGGTGCGCTGAATCTCACTGTCCCTGATACTGACAAAGATGTCTTTGCAAAGTTAGATTGCTTGCATTTATGATTAAAATGGAAATGATAATAAAGTATGTAACATAAAAAAGAGAAGAGAATACTACAGAGTAAAAAGTAACATTTTAAAAATAAAGTATCTCTCTGCTCTCTCTTGCTTTATATTTTGTTTATAACTTCTCATAGTAATTAAATGGTGTGGTAAAACAGGACATGTCATTCTAAAAGTTAAGCAGACATTAGAATTGATAACATGTAGCTACAAGTAATTAACATTAATTAAACAACCAAATGCATATAATTAAGTTTACAGCCTGGATGATACTTTCAGAGAATAATTTCAAAGTAACTTTGAATTTCTGAGGAAGAATTACCCTTTCAGTCTTGAGGGTTATCTGGAGTGACAATACCATTAGTATCCATAATATTTTCACAAGAAGCGAAGAGTGAATTCCATCTACTTTCTGTGCATTGTATTAGCACATTCCTACACTAATCGTGGCAAATTGGTTTACTCATTCTTTTAAGTAGGGTTTATGATTAATATGGAGAAGAATAACATCTCCTTAATTGTTATTTCTATCATGTCTATTTGGAAAAGAAAGAAAGAGGAACTTATATTCTAAAGGTAGTAACTCATTTAAACTCATGTTTAATTGCAATGACAGTTAACTGCCATGTAGAAAGAAGTGTGAATATTTATACAGTAATTTCATTTTATCCCCAGAGTTTACAAAAAGATATAAGGTCTGTCATGCTGCCTCCTGATATATGGCCAATGAATACAGCACAGGCACTAGTAATTGGGAGCCAGCTCAAGACACTTCGAGATACGTGTCATGGCTGTGTGGGGACCTTTAAGTGCTTACAAAGCATTGTTTCTCCTTTCTTCTGTTGACTTTATCTGATGGAGGCATTAGATTAGGGTAGAAGTGAGTTGAAATTATGAAATCAGAAAGTAAGTGTTTATTTTTGGAGTATTATTCCAATTCAAGTATTGACAGAAAGCCTTTGTTTTATTACAAACATGTACAATAACACACTTTGATTCTTTTAAGGGACCAGATGCTTTAACAGTTTCAGTCAGTGCAAAGCAATTTCTATTGCTCTGTATCACTTGGTTCAATCAAAGCCTGTGTTTTAGTTCTGTTTTTTTTAAAACCCATTTTCAGATTTTGCTTTTTGGAAAGAAAGTTATGAAGGATTGGTTCTCAGTGTACTCAGTGGGAGAGAGGAAAGTGTATACATAATAGTCTCTGCGAGACAAAAGCAGAAAGTTTACTAAGGCAAAAGTCACTACATTATCATCCTTATCTCATACCTACTCACAGCTGCTAAGAAAACAGATGAATTTAATACAGTTTCCTAACTAACATACATATCTGTCTGCTTCTGGTAAAGAAATAGGTCAAAAAAGTAACTGATTATATAAGTAATTAGAGGATATTAACTGAACTTCTGAAACTGAAGTATATGACATAGAGGAAGGGGAACAATGTAGTTATGCGAGAAAAAACAGGAAAGCAAAGTGACAGACACTAAGGAAAGATCTAGCATATCCCTTCTTCTGCATTAACAAATCAAAGATGGTAGAGCAAAGTGATTAAAAAAAACTCTTCACCTTCTCTCAAAAAACAACACCAAACAAAAAGTCCCAACAAAATAAACCCCTAGAGAAATTATCTGGAATTAAAGGGCCTGTCTAAAAATTGTAACCCTTGTTGGTTTCTGTACTGGCATTCAGACTATTGTGTGAAAAATAACTGATAACCTTTTATAATCTGTATCCATGCTCATGTGAATGCCACTGCTGTTTTGAGTTTACACCCAAGCTGAAAATCAATTAAAAACATCTGGTCTGTGATTTCCAATTTGTAATGAGGCACTCCTAATGTTATTAGAAGGGATTCTTTTCTCCTCCTCTTCATGTCTGAACATTTTATTATCTGCAGCGTAGGGTCTCTTTTCACTCTGATCTGTGCACACAGCTCCAATTAATGTTAGTATCAATTCCTGAGGTAGAGTAGAACAAAATACACCGCAGAAGTTTAATTTCTCTTGAGTTGATGCACTCTAGTCATTGCCAGAGTATTTAAGACTTACAGATTTCATATGCTGAAATATGTTGACATCATTGATTTCGGGGTTATTTTTTTAGTGTAGATGCTATTACTTTCACTCCCCTCCCCCCTCCCCCCTTTTTTTTTTAAAAATGCCTTTCTAATTCCTTAAAGCTGTTGATAAGCTTTTCTCAAACTTGACTGGCAATCTAGATGACAGTAAATCCTTACTGTGCCCTATCTCTTTTTTTTGCTATGGGCTGAGAAGCCCAAACTCACAGGCTAGGAGGCAATGAGTAACAAAATATTAAGATGTGAAAATTCTACGCCTAATATGAATTGGATAGAGGGAATTAAAAACCAATAAGCTATAAACATTTCATAGCAACAGTAAACTATAATATTTTCATAGAAAATAAATTTTGATTGAAAACAAGCCAAAGATTTTGTTTCTAAGTCATTTAGAAATTAAGCCTTTGACAAGATGGAAACTTGAAACACTTTCTGAAAATTCTTAAGCTTATGCCTTTTTCTTTTCTACCCTTTCCCTAAGACAATCGAAAGTCTAATAACTCTATGAACACTCCTCCTGAATTTTGCTTATGTTTATACAGAAGCAGTGCTGAGTAAACCGATGGAAAAATGTGATGCAGATCCTCAGGTTGTTAGATTAAAAGTAAAGAAATTAAAATAATGGAAGAAAGAAGGGAGAGGATTAATCTCTGAGAATTGTATGCCCAGTCTTATCATACTTTCTGAACTACCAATCTTATCATACTTTCTCCAAAATAGATTATCTGTACAATGAGTCTTTGCAACGCTGACATATGACATGGCCTGAACATATAAACAAGAGATAGTTTTGTGCTAATTTTATACTAATAGCCTTATTCATGTCAGTATGTGCTCCTGCATCAATAACACAGATACCAGGAGAAAGAAGATTGCAGCCATTTAGTAATATGTTGTAGTGAATGCAGAAAATGTTCTAATCTCTTTTGCATCCCTTTAGTCCTTGACTGGCTAGGTTTCTATTTTATTTAAGGGGAAAATATAAATTGACAATGTTAATAAACAAATAACAAAAAATATTTCTTAGGAGAATTGAAGGTATTTTAAAGTTTTCAAGATTTTTATTCCTTCATGTTTACTTTTCTTTCCACCCCAGAAAAATAAGTTCTGAGTATTTATGTAGAATGCTATCCAATGTTTCAATCTTTTTTTACCAACATAGACAAATACCACTTATTGCAAATTTTGTAGTTCTACTGAGGTAGACAGTTACTTCATTATTAAAACTTTTGATTCTCTCATCAATATTGCCAATAGGCAGATGACTGTAAGTAGCTGATCTTTCACATAGATTATTATTTTGTTGCTTAAAAGTAACAACGTTAGTCCCCAAATGAGAAAACTCAGCTAATGGAATGAGCTAAACAACAATGACTTGGGATAAAATGGTGCATGGCACAAAGTTCTGCTGTTTATTCACTAAAGATTAGTATATTGACTGGCCTTACATTTAAGATGTAGCTTTCTGATATATGTGAAGACTTGCAGTTGAAAGAGGTTATTAAAAACCCAAAATACTGTTTAGTAATGTTTAGTATTAGCAGGGAAAATTATTTAGCTCTTAATCTTTCTCCAAACATTGAAAAGTTGAAATCATCCATTTGTAAGCCCATTTTATTTCATTGTGGTGTTTATTTTTTTTTCTATGTTATTAGTTTTAGAGAGTATCATGCAACAGTAAACTTTTTTTTTTTTCCCTCTGAAAATATAGCTATTCAAATAAACATGAGCTGGAATTCAGCTTTTTTTTCCTTCTAACTTGTAACTTTTCTTGCTCTTGTAACTTTTTCTTGGCTTGCAACTTAATTTCCTGTAGCATGAAAGAATAAAATTTCTGAAATTTATCTGAAGGCTTTCCTTGCAGTATACTATATGTCTTATTTGTATTTGGCCTTGTTAGACGTTCTTGGTGGAAAATTTTTCCATATTACATTTCTGTCTTACATTATACTGTGTTTGTGAGAACAAAAGAACAAAACCTAGGAATCAGTTTTTGTCTGAACATATATGGATGTTGTGCACTGTCTGTTGAAGTAGTGAGATTAGACATAACCCATAAATAATGCTTCTGAAAGACTACCTGTAACCAAGTAGTACTATTAATGTGTTTGTAATATAGTCAGTATTACAGCATATTGATTTCTTTACGTTAGCTTCTGTGATATCTGTGGTAAGACTTGTTAAAATCTATGATCATTGCAATCCTAAAATGTGTAAGTATGTGATGAATTATAGGGATACAGAAATATTGGATGTCGTAGCATTAGTTAGCTGTCTTCTTTGGCACTGTCTTTGTCACTGTTTCCTAAGTGCAAGAAGCCTGGTAATAGGCAATAATTATATCTGTTTATAAATACAACTACAAAGGTGTATTATTTTTATAACAACCAATATCTGCACATCTAACTATTTTTCAGGGCATGGTTATGCATTTTTGAGCATTAATTCTAAATAGTTTTATATTACCCACATGCAGAACACCTGAATTAATTGTAATGAAGCAATTTTTTAGAACATCTTGATTCATGCAGAGTAATTTTCTTGGAAAATAGAAATTCATACCCATTTCTTTAAAGTGATGTGTGCTTATCAGTAGTCAGGACAGGACTAATCTGACTGCGGTGCTTGAGACTTGGTAAGTATACATGGTGGATGAATATGCATAATTTTTAATTATTTCAAAAGACCCATTGTAAGATTTCATTTTTTTTTAAGTTCAAAAAGGCACTGGGGCTTTTATATAATAAGACTTTCCAATTGTTCATGGGAATTATTTGATCATGCAAACTGTGTTAGGAAATCTGCCAAGGCCATTAAAATGTAGCTCCTTTTTGCTGTTGTAATTACTGAGAGATAAACAATTAGTATTCATTACACTCTCCACTAGACCTGATCTTGGTCCAAAAAGTAAATTGAAAGTAAGTTGATCTACTATTTACCCAAATAACAGCTGAACAAATTATAGAAAATTTATAATATTTTCTAAAACAACTGTTTTGTTGTTTTTAGAGCCTTTGATGCTTTGTTTATAGTAGACTTCCTGTTCTTTTGTATAGTGGTTCAGTATAAATGCCTACTTAAAAGGGCAGGATGCTGAAACAAAACACTTTTAAAGAAGTGGCAATTGAACATTTCTCTTCTAAAATATATTCTCACCTACAATGCCTAGAAGATGCTGAATTTGTCCCTGCTTGACAAAAATCTTTATTTTATATATCAATGTACTGTTCAAAAATCTGATAAAAGCTTTTTTACTGTTAACGTTTTGGAACAATTGTTCATTGAATGATTTGTGGGCCAGATATATAAAATAAAGAGTCTCCTTCAAAGGATTTTCAAAATAGCCAAGACTCCAGTAAAAATTCAGGTTAAAGTTTGGACACTCATGTTCTCAGGGGGTTTTTGTTGTTCTCTTTTCTTCTTTACCTCTAGGTGATACTTGAATTACGGTGGTCAACTCAGCTTAGAGTATGAAACAGTTTTCATAAGTATGAAATACCTTATTTGCTTTTCTATCTGCTCCCTAGTTAAGTGAAGTTATGAAACACTGGGACATGCATAATATGAGCAAAATAAACTAATATTTCTTCTTGTTGACATGAAGGTGTAAAGCATGTTAGAAGCCACAGCTCTTTCCACAAGTATCTGTCTACAAAGCTCTATTTACATAATATTTTTCATAGTCTTTAATAATATGCTACGAAGACAGCAAGCTGTTCTTGCATAGCTGTATGTTCCTATAAACACGTCTTTATATCTTTTTTCTCATGTATGCAGAAATATGTGTAACCATTTAGAATCATAGAATCATAGAATGTATTGGGTTGGAAGGGACCTCTAAAGGCCATCTAGTCCAACCCCCTTACAATAAGCAAGCACAACTCTAACTAGGTCAGATTGCTCAGAGCCCCACCAAACCTGACGTTGAATGTCTCCAGGGATGGGGCCTCCACCACCTTTCTGCACAATCTATTCCGGTGGTCAACCATTCTCATATTATAGAGCTTTTTCCTAACATCTAACCTAAATTTAGCCTTTTCTAGCTTAAAAACATTACCTCTTGTCCTTTCGCTACAAACCCTTGTGAACAGATGTTTTTATAGGCCCCAGGTATTGGAACGTTGCTATGAGGTCCCCTCAGAGCCTCTTCTCCAGGCTGAACAAGCCCAACTCTCTCAGCCTGTCTTCATAGGAGATGTGCTCCAGACCTCTAATAATTTCCATGGCTCCAAGAGGTACACATCCTTCCTGTTCTGGGGGCTCCAGGGCTGGACACAGTACTCCAGGTGAGGTCCCACCAGGGCAGAGCAGAGGGGCAGAATCACCTCTCTCAACCTGCTGGCCACGCTTTTTGGATGTAGCCCAGGATGCAATTGGCCTTTTGGGCTGCAATTGCTCATTGGTGGCTCATGTGCATTTATTTTGGGAAACACTAAGTAAGCCAAGGAAAAAAATAAAATCTGTTTTTGCAAAGTTCAGCTACATAAAGATGACTTTCTGTACAAAACTGTGTTGATTAGCACTTTATGAAAAATTACAGTGATTTTGAATACATTGAATGTTTTCCTGTTTTCTTTACTTATTAACAAAACCCTTTTTTGCATGATGAAACAAACAAACAAGCAAAAAACAGAGGACTTTTCAGAAAAAATATTTTTCCCATACCAAATTGTTCAAACCTTTTCTAATTAGAGGTTTTACAAGTATATTTATTCTGGGAACAGAACAATGTTCAGATTTTCTGTGGTCCTGTACAAGACAGTCACAAATTATATTTTATTCTAGTCTAAAATACCTTTCATAGTTGTCATGAGTTTGATGAACAAAACTCACTGGTCAAAAAAAAAAGTGTTTGATTTCTTTTTATCTTTTCTAGTACCTGGCACAATTTCATAATGATTGTTCTTTTAGAGTAAAAATAAAACATGGTATTTTGAAGATAAGAAAATATTTTCAGAATCTCTCTAAAGCATTCTATGATTTTGATCTAATAAAGCAGTTTAAAATGTTTTTGTTTATTAAAGTCTGCTTTGATTATTTGAAATTGTAAGTTAAAGATCCCTTTCACTTCTACCAGGACTGTTTGACCATCATCTGTAAATGTAGACCTACTCTGTAGCATTTATCTAATTATGACTTGCCACCTCTTTACAGTAATTGGTCAGACATTTCTTACAGTGAACTATCATGAGAACTGAAATCAGGGTTTTTTTATTGTTGTTGGTTGTTTTGTTTTGTTTTGTTTTGGGGGGAGGGGTTTCGCTGTTGCTTTTTCTCTTCAGGACTGAACTTTGTAAGAGAATTTCAACTTTATATTAACTTTATTTCATCCAAACAAGTATATTTATTTGTCAGCATGGTGCAATTTAAATCTTGTTTATTTTTTTAATCTACCCAGATATAATTTAACTGATTGTGTTAAAGTAGCTTTTGTACCTTCAGATATATAAAGATTACTTTCAATAAAAAGCTGTATTAACGTTTACTTTATGAAATATCATAGTAATTTTGAATACATAGAATGTTTTCCTGTTTTTGTCACTTATTAACAAATTTTTTATTTGCATCCTGAAACAAACAAACAACAACCAACCAGTTTATTCCAGCAATCAGGAATAAATTATTTTATATGGTTTTTTTGGCAATTTCTTTGTACATATATGAAAATATAGTAAACAAAAGAAAAAGCACATATAACTACTGACATCTAACATCAAGCTTGCAAAGTGAATAAATTTTGTCTTACCCTATATAATTTCCTGCCCTTCTTCATCTTGTGTCTTATTTTTTTGTTTGTTTTCCCCAAGAAAGCTTGTTTTTATTTTCTATGTTCAAACTAGCTTTTGTCCAGAAACAGTAACCCCTTGTTTGAAGAACTGCCAATTACCTTGACACTGCAGGAAGGTTTTATCATTCTATCAAATGCTGAGATGTCTTTTAAAGACACATTGAGTTAGAAAGAGGATCTTTTGAAGACTGAATTTGAGGCAGTGTATGGAAAACACATTTGGAAGGTGGTAGCAAAAGAATTGTCAAGCTGATAGGTGATAATGACTCTCATTTAGCATCTTGACAAACCCTGTTTCTTCCTCTCCATGACTCTGATCAGGAAATACTTTATTCACCAGCCTATTTCTTATTTTATTATTGAGTTACCTCTTTCCTCCTGCTTTTTATCTTCAAAAGCCTGTTTTGCTGAAAAAAAAATACAACCACTTCTACTTCAAACTTATTTCCGTCATTCTCAGAAAACTATTTTTATGTATGTCTCACTTCCCAGTCACCATAAATGATTTCTGATTTCAAAAGTTAACACTGAACTCTGTACAAATATTTCAAGTTAAAAGAAATCAATCATTCCAGATTACACAGTATTAAATACACTTTTATGAACCACTAATATTTGAAAGATGTAACAACAAATATCAGGTCTTTCTTCCAAATTTCCATCTCACATACGGTTACATTAACTTTTTCTTATTCTCTGTCCCTAAATGTCAATTACCAGAAGCTAAAATTGTATTGCCAGAAGATAAAATAGTATGTCAGGAAAAAATAAGCCCCTCTCTCTCATTTTTTTAATACATCCCTTTGGAAGAAGCGAGATGCTGTGTATTTGACCTAGCTAATATTTTCTAATGTTCTATCTCCACAGTGACTTGAAGAACTGAGGTATATTTTGATACTGAAACAAGTTATTCGTATCCTTTGTGTTAACCACTTAGCAACAGGCTGAACTTCACCGTAGAAAAATTGGTCAAGGTTCACATGGCTTATATAACGAATTTTGACAACCAGTTTACTGTAACTGTCAAAGTTATAGATACTGTTTCACAGAACCACATAATCTCAGAAACAGAATGGTTGAGGTTGCAAATGACCTGTGGAGTTCATCTTCTACAACCTTCCTGCTAAAGCAGTCACATACAGGAAACCGACCAGGAATTTGGCCAGGACAATGTCCAAATAGATATCTCCAGGGAAGGAGACTTCACAACCCTTCTGGCAAACTGTGCCAGTGCTTAGTCACATTCACAGTGATAATTAATGAAGATAATT
>JAVFHW010056074.1:5509-21361 GCA_032159205.1 Eurystomus glaucurus suahelicus | reverse complement strand
TTTTTTTTTTTTTCCCCCTATAAAATTATTCCATCTTAGCCGGTGCCGTTTCTTTGGTTAACCTCCTTGCTTTGCTTTAGTATTCTGCCATTACCTTGTGTCACCAATGACTGTATTGCAAATATTTGTCCTAACTATGCATATTTGAATTCATTAATTTTTGTTCTTTTAGGAATGCTTATTTTCTGTTCCAAGGCAGTTGCCTTCAGAAACTGCAAAGTAATGGGAAAATCTCTCCTGCCTCAGAAATAGACTGTGGTTTAACAAGCAAGTCCTGCTAAAATAGATGCAATTTAAATAGGCAAAATCATACTTTTGTTTCTATTATTTCCCCAAGGGTTTTAACTAATACCAAAATGGGACAGAAAAGCTCTCAATAAAATTACACTCCTAACCAGCTTTGCAAAGCAGACAGAGTTTCTGTTTTAAAAGTGCCCCGAGACTGTGTCACATACCCAGCTGCAGTTATTGCCTTGAGGTTGTAATCATGCAAGCAAACAAAACACTGTCTGGTGCCAAAGTGTTACAGCTGTCAGGTTACGTAAGAGTAGGGTGGTGTTAGATAGCAGTAGTTTATTGGGCTGCATAATTGGAAGTTACAAGACGTATTCCAAGCTTCAGTCAACTGCTGTACAATGGATGACACATGCTTACATTACGCATTCTCTCATTGCTATTAGTTTGCAGCTGAAATTACATGGTTTTTTTAAAACTTCATATGAGACAATTCTACTTATCATATGTTTAGTTAATATGGAAAGAATGGGTATGCTGGAATTTATGAAGTTTAAGTTTAGGGCACAAGTCTAGAGGCAGTGGAATTTGCATGCTCTGGCCTTCATTTTCCAAACTTCTCAAAGAGAGTATTCCAGAAATTGGACCAAGCAAGATTTAGTGAAAAATACGTTTCAGGCATGGAGCAAGTTCAGTAGGCTGGTCTGGAGCCCTGTGTACACCAGGGTGCCGTTTGCATTCAGGCAAGCAGTTAGGTCTACAGGTATGCATTTATGTTCTGAAATGCCATAGACAAAGTTTTGCAGATTCAAATAAAAGGCCATTCTTTTGAACATATTACCCCTTTCTGTAAGGATGATGAAAAAAGAACAGGTGGGGGGAGATGGGTATAGAAAAGGATAAGGGACAGGGACGACATCTTGTGAATTTGTAGTTGATATATGCAGAAGAGGGCAGGAAATAACAGAGGGAGGCTGTGGTCTCCCTTCCCTGATTACCAGAACTGAAAAGAATCATACAGAAACAGCTGTGTAGTCCTCTTGCATAATAGCTTCTGCTCTGCATCTTAGAGGGAAATACGCAACTCCGGGCACTCTGTTTTTGTGCTAACCAGTCTCAGAAATCTCAGTCTACAAAGAAGGCGGCATACAAGCCAGCTTGAACATAGCTGCACTGGCTTCTTGCTCAGTGGACACCAGAGAATGACTGCCTCCTCATGTGCAATGAATGAGCGCTACTGCCGGCCTAGTCAGCGTGTGCCCATTCTCCGATGGGGGAATCTGCAAGGACTGAACCTGCAAGTCTGAACCATAACATAGTAGTATTTTCTCCATCTGCTGTCATTTTAAAGAGTAGAGGAAAAAAAGCTTTCTCATACCTACTACAGCTAGGTTGACATAACTGGAAACTATCACCTAATAATGTGATTACATGAGTAGCAATTTAATACCTGGTGAATCTTTGCTTGGCTGAGTTAAGGCCAACTAGATCATCAAATTGTAACTAAATATTCTAAGTTTCTAGGCCAAGTTCAGCCATCAGCTGCACCCACACAAACTCATTGATTAAAGCACACAGAGTCAATGGGAGTTTAATTTACAGTAGAATAGAGCCAGATCTCTTTATCTTATC
Source organism: Eurystomus glaucurus suahelicus (assembly GCA_032159205.1). Taxonomy (NCBI): domain Eukaryota; kingdom Metazoa; phylum Chordata; class Aves; order Coraciiformes; family Coraciidae; genus Eurystomus; species Eurystomus glaucurus. The sequence goes on along the minus strand of JAVFHW010056074.1, from coordinate 19,495 downwards.
TTTTTTGTATGTTATCGTACTTTCATCTTAGCCAGTTGTCTATAGCCTGATCTGCTTAAATTTACTGGAGTAGCTTCAGTACTGACTTTTAGTTCACAAAGTAATTAGATTACTATCGTAAATAACATGGGTGTGGAATAGCTGTCTGTGCATTCTCTTCCAAAAAACTTGCTTCATAGACATTAGATCCTTCTCTTTGTCTTGGGTAACAAGGCTAATGTTAGGAAAGGAAAACAACTGGCCTCCAGTGAGCATTATGTCCTGTAACTCCCTTGCAGAACTTTGTGTGTCCCACTCATCAGTCTTTAAAGATCATTTTGCCTTCATCTGTGCTATTTTCAGGATTTTTGCAAATGCTTGTAATGGCATTTTTCAGTTTAAATAACTTTCCTGCAAGATCCGAATCCAGAATTTTAGAGAATCTGTTTTTCTACATGGCTTGTAAAGCTTTAGACATCTCAAAGCAGAATGCTTATACAAAAAAGGCCCCTTCTTATCAAACAGATCTGGTCATAGTGTGCATTCATAGCAAGCCACTCTTACTGTAACATTAAAGAAGCAGCCAAGTCTCCCGCTTTTTAGCAGCGTGGAGACCATGACGTGTTTTGTTACATCTTGTACATCACCAGCTGCCAAGCTGTGGTGAATTACATACCTACCGTGGATACCATTCATGTCCCTGCAGGCAGAGTATGGCCTCAATGGCCACACAATTGATGATGCTCTACATGAATACAAGAATTCAGTGTGCTATAAGGAATACAGAGTCGGTAGTTTAAAAAAAAAAAAAAAAAAGGAAAAAGGTTAATTATAAGTTGTAAACTTTCAATCAGGAAACACTATAAAAACAGTTCAGAATTTATATTTTAATCAGTTTTCAGGACAGAAACACACTTAAACAACCATAGCTAATTATGAAGAATCTCCAAGGGCCTCCCCACCAATTCACAATTTTCTGTAAGGATGCCTGTGTTCAGGTGACGCAGCAACCCTGCCCCTTTCCCATGCTATACTCCCACCTGTGTTCTCTCACTGTTCCCCAGACAGGCATTTCCTGCTAGCCTATGACTTGTCTGCTCCCCTTTTTCAGGCTGGACAGACGTGCAGTACTGCTCTGGATTCTGCTGTGTCTGCTGATATTCTGCACAGTACTGTGAGGGACAGGGCAGTGCATTAGGCTCAAGCTGTGTGCTTGTGGTAAATGTCCTTCTGCTACCCTAAAGTTGCCTGTTCTGAGTCTGCGGAAGCAGAGCAATATTGCTGAGACACCCAAGGACACAAGAGCGAGTGCTGGTATTTAACTTCTTGGGGAAACCTCCATGCCTTCTCCCAGCAGTCAGACTTAGTACTGCATATATAGGCCCTTCAAAGCAGGGATACAGGTGGGAAGAGTCAGAGTCCTTTGGGGGGTGGTAGAGGTGGTTGCATTTGCCCTTCACTGCAGGTAGGGATCTATATTTGACCAAAAGCACCCATAAAAACATTAGAGGGTTGTTTGTGGTTTACTGTAGTCTTGTGCAGCCTTCCCTGCCCCCCATTAATATTTCCCTATATGGTTAGTTTGGGTGTTGCTTATAAAAATAGTAAATAAGCTTTTCAGATAAGAGGCTGATTACAAAATGATGGTGTCCTTCTAAAAAGTCTTTAATTTGAGGTGTATTTTAGAAGTCACTTTCATTTCCATTCTCTTTATTTACAAAGAAAATTTCCTTAAGAATTTATTGTATTGCATAATAAGGTGGTTTACAATGGATTAGAGCCATATTTTTGCTACATTTGTGTATTATGTAAAGCTGAATTCAGACTGGGCTCCTAGGCATTCTTTCAATAGGGATGGTAATGCTAACAGCAACAAAACCAGAGACAACATTAGATCTAAAATTCAGGGCATTAGCACTACAATAATTCAAGTTGCAAGGAACTCCTGTTCTTCCAGGAAAGAGTAATCTTCATCTAATTTTATGTTTAATATTTGCTATCTTTCATTAAATCAGATGGTATTTAAAAATTTTAAGGTGAGATAAAAATACAGCTTAGCAGTCAAGTAATTCTTAGATACTTTAAAAGCACATGGCTTTTTATCATTATTTAAATATTTTGGTGGGGGTGGGGAGGATTTCTGTACACTACTCCAAGTTTGATTAAATCTTAATAAAAGAATCGCTGTATCCATTCTCCTGATGATCTCCTGGGACACAACCAATATCCTCTTGGGTTCAAATGGATTTATCTTTATTTTTTTCAGACTTGCTATTTAATAAAAAAAGGCTTTGAAAAAAACCCTTATCATTTAGTTAATTAAATAGTATAGGCATAAGCCTTAAAATGTTTGCCATTTTGCAACTGTTGTTTTAATGACAAAAAGCATTACTACTTGGAGACAGAAATATAAATTGAATAAGGCTTTGGATGAACTGTGTATACAAAGCTTTTAAAACATAGAAAGATCTGGTTCAAATTGCTCTATGGGAAAAAATACAGTGAAAATATTGAGGGACAGGCTATGCTGTGTTATAAACAGATGCTTTAAAATTTTTATTATTGGTTTTGCACATGCAATTGGAGACAAATAAAAGTTTGAAATCACCTAGAGAGAATGCAGAGGTCTGCATTCTCTCATATTTTACTATGATTAATATTGCACTCTTCATCCTGAAATGCTAAAATGCTTTTCTTTCCTGAATTATATATGGCAACTGGCTTGAGACAGTTTCTTCAGTGAATATTATTGTAATTTTCTTAATAAGTTTTAGAAATTCACAAGATAAATGAAATGTTTCATATTCAGATACAAATTTTCAGGAGTGAAATGTGTCCCCTTGCAAAGGGGTAAGGAAGAAAAGGCTAAGCAAGGGAAGAAAATCTCATCTAGTAGCTACTTGAGGAAAAAAAGAGCCTATTCAGGTGTTGCTTCCCTCCCAGGTTACTCATTTATTCTTGAGGTGAAATGTGCTTCTCTGATTTGCTTCCTACACCACTGAAAAGTTTAAGATCTTTCTAAACTTCTAAAATGTGTTTAGTCTCTGTAACGGTGCTCAGCGAGTTGTACCATTCAGAGAGCAAGAGTGAGCATTGCAGTTTCTGAGAAAGGAGGTTTTCTGTCCTTTTTTAGGAGTATAAGGGTACATGCATCTTTTCTACTCTTCCCTTTGGGTGCAGGAACAGGGTGGCTGGAACTTTGTTGTGCCCTCACAGTTGGAGATGCACAGTTATGAGTAATTAAGTATGCTCTTTTCTTAAGCTGTTTTCTGTTGGAAAAAAAGAAAAAAGCTGAATGCTTTTAATAGTAAAAAAACCTTTGAAGGTTAGAGGAACTGAGTTGAGTTTGTCTTTAAACCAGATCATCGATTGGAGCTTACTGGAATTCACTTTTACCCAGAATGGTTTATTAATGTCTTGAGATTCACAAAGATATAAACTCACTGTATGGCATGAACTGCATTTATTATCTTTTATTCTGTTCTCCAACTGTTTATGATAGTTTTAAAAAGTTATTACTTTTATTAGCTTTTTTTTTTATTTGGCAAAACTTTTGAATGAACAGCTTGTAAAGTTGTGTATGTAAAACGTAAATTTAAGTTTTGCAGTCACAGTTGAATGTTGGAAGGATGCAGGTCTTCTGTGAGGCTCAGGGAGAGTGCCTATACTTCAGTCCTATAGATACAAACTTTCTAGAAAAAGTATACTTACAGAAAAAAGTCTTGAAAAATTAAGTTCAACTTACTGGAACCTCTTGGTTAAACCACGAGAGCTGAGTAATGTGTTGGGGATGATGTTGCTGAGATGAAGATAATTCTCTTTTAAAACTTTCAGGCAACACAGAACATCTGAGTCACCTGAAAGTTTAAAATGTCATATACTGGAAAACTTAAGCTTGCATTGAGAACAACAGATTTCATGTGACTTTTCAGAATTATTTGCTGTAGTAAATGTTTCGGGGTAAAAGAACAATTAGGTAACCATGCTTTCGGTTCTTTCACACTGCTAACTATTCAGCTGGATTAAAAAATGACTTCAGGAAAACAGAAGTGTTCTCTACAAAAAAAAAAAAAAAAATTGATACTAGTAAAATTATGGAAAAAGTACCAGTGTGCAAGAACACCTCCTTAACCTCAGCACAACTACAGGTCTTCATTACCACTTAGACTCCTGTTTGCAATGCTGATTTAATGCAGTTGCAAGAAAGAAGAAGAGTTTGCACATTTTCAGCAGAATCCTTAGCAAAATGTCATGCTGTCAAAATACATGAAACTGGTACAATTGCAGAAACAGAAGGGACTTTGTGTTGGTGATGACAGGGAAAGCAAGCATCTTATTCTCATAAAATGAGTGGGTTTGGTCTGGAAGTGATGATATGATGTTAGATTGAGAGACTTCTATTATTTATTGGTTGTACTATAGTATTGCTGCTAGAGACCCTAATGTATGGATCTCTGTGACATAAAAGCTGCTTTTCAGAGAGCAAACATCGCTAAGGCCCATGATATTTGTATATAATATATTTTAAAGTGTTGAATGACATATCAAAATACCAATTATAAATGAGTTTTAATAACTTTTTTTATCTAACTTTGACAAACTTAAGTTTGCTAAGAGCTTATTATACAAGAATCTGTACTTCAAGAAATTCATTGCTGGTGGCAAACAAGGTAGCTGTTTGAAGCTACTGCTATTTAATTTTCTACCTTAAACAAAACTCGCTGTATTCAATTTCATCCTATACAAAGAAAGAATCTCCCTTTCACAAAAATTTAGAACACAGAATTTATCTTAGTTTAAGATTTCTAAGTAGTAATTTTGTATTAAACGCCAAACATTTAAGGAGTGAATGATCGAAAGCTACATTTGCTTTCATGTAATAACATCATGTAATGAGGATTCTAATGCACGTTTAGAATAAGGGATATATATTACTGTACAGTATAATGCCTGTATAATCAACGGATGCTGGAATGCAGGGTCACAAAAAGAAAGAAATTGAAAACTTGTTTAAATTTTAATCTTCTGGACTGGGCAAATCCATGGAATGTCATAGTTAAAGATAAAGACTAAACTGCGACAAAGCAGGAGTGATAACATACATAATGAAGTGGTCAGAATATGAAAACAAGACAAAAACGTTTTGATGGGCAAAAGCTTGCCTCTATATTACTTGGATGATTTGCAGCATGGGGTGTCATGCATTCAATTCACGCTCACGTGCTTCATCCTCTACGCACACACAAACATTGGCTTCAGCAGGAGTTCTGCAAGAGGCTTCCCACCTCCAGCTGGAGATAAAGCTTTGGGGTAGGAATGTATATACTACCTATATGTCTTTATGTGCTAAATGGAAGTCTGTGTTCTGTTTCAGCAAGAAGTGTGCACTGCTCTAGACTCAGGAGATGCTGTCTTCTGTGCAGCTCCTTTCTGGGAAACTGTGTTTAGTAAGATGCTCTTGAGAGAGGAACTGAAATACAAACTTATGTTAGGTGAGCAGTAGCTGGTAAAGGAAGCCATATGGCCCATTTGGCATCTCTTTGGAACTGTTCCAATTCAGGTGTGCTTAATCACATAAGCTAGAGTAAATACCATTTTGTTAGAGAGCAATGCAGCCAAGTTACAAAGGGGAAATACGGAGAGAACCATGGCTAGAAGCAGAGAGGCAGTTGGATAGGTGAGTTCTAGACAGACTCACTGAAAGCCACATAAACCATCTATCTGATGCAGCATGGCTTCTTGACTCTTGTGCTGGCACCCAGATGTTGTCCCTCAGAGTAACCCACAGGAGCCCCAAGAGGAGATGTGTTGAAGAGAAAAAGCTCTCCAGAGAGCTCTTTTTCAAGGGAGGCCTCTATGGCAGCCCCAGCTACAGAAGGCTGAGGCTGTGTCATGTGCACGTGCACTGGCCTCTCAGCCACCATGGTACGAACCATGAGGCGTTCTCCCACCTCAGGGACTTGTTGCATAGGTGTAGGCTGGAGGGACCAGTCCCACAAGCTGATTCCAAACACACCATGTAAACCCCACGTTACTCAGTATCCATTTACTGGAAAGCAGTTGTGTCCTTTTCAAGTGTTCATTGAAAACTTTGTGTAGATTGTGGGTTTTGCTGATATTTATTCTAAATTACAAATGACACAAACTTTGCAGGTTGGGGTTTTATCACATGACAGCACCAAGGTAAATGCAAGAAATGGGCAGGAGTTTACAAATAATTTGCAAATATAAATACCCAGCATAATGCCTGCTCCTTATTTCCTGTACTGCAAATGTAACTTAGGTTAAAACTGCGTCACTCCCCTGGCTTTCTAGAAATCATGTAAGAGGTGAAATGCAACATTTTCTCACTTGATGGAACCTTATAAAGTGAATATTATATAGTTCAAGACAGTACCCAAAGCTTGGTGTAACCAAAACCACATGCAATTTGCATTTGATTATAGACTGTACATTTTGGGTTTTCTGCCCCAATTTTTGTTACAGAGTGTAATTAGAGAAGTTCTGCTATGCCTTGGGGAACAGTTCAAAGCTTGATACTGAAAGAAATACTCGTTCCCCCAGCAGAATAGGTCTAAGAGTAAAATATTGCCTCATCACCAGCAGGATTACCCAGACAGGTGATAACGGCATCTGCTCTGTATACCATCGGATCCACCTACACAGCAGGGCTCTTCCAGGTTCCTAGTGTTTCTCACTGAACACTCAGAGGTTGAAATCAGGTGCTTTGATAAGCAGAGAGGAGGGGCTCACTCAGGCTCTGTCTGTATTATCAAGCTGAGCAGTGCAAGCAGCTGGTTCAGAGAACCTGACTAAGGACATCTCAGGAGGGATTACCCAGGAGTATCTGCAGTCTGATCCACTGGACTGAGCATCCATTAATGCTCAGCACATTTGCTGTGATTCTGGAGCTCACCTTCCACTTTAGTTTCATCTGAAAAGAATTCAGTTTACATGCTCTGAGACTATGCTGCAAGGCAAACAACAACATATTAAGTAGGAATGACCAAGAGATGTTATCCAAACTGTACACCCAGTGACTTTCTCAAGGCTTGTTGTCTCAGTGTTGCAGGCAGAGCCCTTCTCACCCTCAGGTGAAGGCTTGGTTTTTGCCTGATGAGTGATTTCACTTGTTGCAAAGCTTGAGAGTTACCAAAGACGGTAGTTTAAGCTCTTAATAGTACGTGGTCACCAGAAGAAGTAGAAATGGGTGATTTGGAGCATGGGAATTTCACGCAGCTAACCTCCAGAGGTGCTAGCACGTTTGCAGGTTTAGGTATGGTAAGTTAGCACTGACTTCCAGACAGAGCCTGTGGGTAAAAGAAAGGTTCATCCCTGCCTTGCTCCCTGACACATCTGCTCCCCACAGGCTGTAAAACCCACCATAGTGACATGAAATGGCTTTCAGCAAAGTTCTGAATCAACTGTACCCTAAGCCATGAACTCTCATCTCAATTTCACTTTGTAGCAGCATTAAGACATAGTAATAGGTTGGTGGAAGAAAGCATCACTACTTTTGCATACATGGTGTCTTTCAAGGATTTCTGCCCTCTGACTTACCAGAGTGCCCCTTTCATTAGCTCCAATTTAAGTTAAGGGTTTAATATTTATCTGTTCTTAAAGAGAAACTACTTTCTAGCTCACAGAGCCTAAAAGCAGTAGCAATAACTAACAGCAGAAAAGTCAAGCACTGAGAAAGCTGCAGTTTAACCCATGTGAGGATCTTCTCTGTTTTAAGCCAAGGCTGAAACTAGAAAGGGTAAAATAGAATTGAGAAACTTAGATTATCAACAATGATTTTGTAGCTTCATTTTCTATTATATGATTATAGTAGAAAATGGGCTCTGGGTTTGCATTTCCTTCTAGTCTTATGCCGCAGGACATTAAATAATAGCATTTGCAGTCTGATCTGCACTTTAATAAGTTTTCTTCACTTGCTTAATTGTATTAATGGAAAGAGGAGGATGATCTTGTGGCGAGGACAGAGTACTGGAAGTCAGGTGATCTGGGTTACATTCAGAGTTCTGCCACAGGCTTCCTGTTCAGTCTGCTGTAATCAGGTTTGCTAATATATAAAATGAAGATAATGACATTTCCCTTCCTTACAAGGGTGTTGTGACACTTAATTCATTAATGTTTGTAAAGCGCTTTGTGCTCCTTGCTTCTAAATGTGCTCTTTACTGTAATAATGTCTTATGGATGGTATTACATTTGAGAATGTTACTTTAATGCCTATGCGCTTCAGTTGGCTGAAGTGTTGTAAAGGCCATTATTTTCATGTATTTTATGAGCTACTGGAATTTTTTAGATCACTTACTTGAAATTTAGCTAATATAGTTATAAAATATACCATGTCAGTACTATGCCTGTTTTGGGTTTTTGTTGTTGTTCAGGGGTGGGGTTTTGGGGGTTTTTTTTGTAGTTATTTATTTATTTTATTTCAGTCCTTTCACTACGATGAAATATTTAGCAATGAGCAAAAGGAGGAAGAAGGAGTTTGGCATAAATACCCCAGCTGCTTGACATTCAGCTCTGCTACCGAGCCTGCTCTTTACCCCGGTAAATCACAGGGTAGAGCTCTGTGTCCCAGTACAAAATGCACAGAAAAATTGAGCAAGAAATCAAGTAAAAAAAAAAAAGTGAGGATATGAAAATGGGGAGTTTTGGTATTTATCTAAACTGTAACAGTACCACAGGGCCAAGCTACTATACAATATAGGTAGTACAGTTAAAAACAAAACAAAAATTAGTTAACAGAAAATCTGAAGATTCAGCAATGCAACTCCTGATAAATTAACAGCTAAATTTCTATATTGCACATGAAAATAACTTGGCTAAAATTCTTTTATTGTGCAATACCGTATGTTTGTTAAAGCAAAGGGAAGTTTTGCATAGAAGTTAGAGTAGAATAAATGGCAAAGTTTCTTTAAAAACAAAAGCAAGAGTATTAACATTCACCATGCATATCTAGATTTTTCAGAATGTGGTAGTTCACTGAAATTCTGCTCCTATATGAAATCAAATGCTTATCAGACGATTGTAATCTATAAAGCTATCCTTTTTTAATAGCCCGTGATAATTACATCAGGTGAAGAAAGGAATGACAGACTTACCATAAATAGAAGCAATTCATTCAAGGCTGTACAATGTTTGTCAGGCAGTAACCACGCTGCTGGTATAGCACAAGAAAAAGCATACATGTCCCCTTACAAGCAGTGTCCAACATCAGATTAGAAGGAAGAAAGTAAAGCAGCTGACACTTACTATCAATATAAAAGTTCCCAGGAATTCTGAGAGGGCTTCTTTAACCAAGCTGTTCTTCAAGGCACATTTCTTCTTTAAACTCCTTTTGTTTTTCCGGCTCATTTTGGCTTCCTCTATTGCTCTGATGCCTGAGTTACGAACACACACAAAATTTGTTCTGTATCCAACCCTGCTTCAGCTGAACCTTGACCCTTTTACTTATACATTGAAATATGAGATTTCATCTTGTACAGCCAGTGAAATCATCTGACTGCAGGCATTGAAAGAACTAACTCAACATGCCCTAACAATTCATCATGAGTTTGCTATCCTGTGCCTTCTCGGAGTACACTTCTATTTATACTGGTTAGATAATGCCAGTAAGTTCTCAATCAGAACTCTTAGTTTTTCTTGTAGAGTGGATTAATCATTATCTTTCCTGCTGTGTGTTTGTTTTTTGGTTTGGTGTGTTTTTGGGGCTTTTTGTTTGTTTGTTTTTGCTTTTGTTTTGTTTTTCTAGTAAAATGAATAAAACATTCCTGTTATCCTGATCCTGAGAAAGGCAAAAAGAGAAGCCACAAAGTAAGGGACCAAAATATAGCTGAAAATTTCTGTCTGACCTAGATTGGGATTTAAACCATGCTACTATTGGCTGTCCAAAAACTTTTCAAGGGGAGGTTGAAAAGAGAGTGAGTGCTTGTGAGTAATGCTGTGCTCTACTCTGTAAACAAAAGCTCCTGTCTTGTAGCTTCTGAGGGATTTCAGTGGCTAATGAGGAATCTTACCTTGCTGTAGTGTGTTGTATGTTCACTTAGAATAATCTTTTTTTTTTTTATTAAATGCCTTGCTGTCCAGTGACCTGCCCTGTTTACAAAAGAGCAACAAGGCAGAATAAATTAGGAACATTTAATGAAATCTGCTTTGGTCCAGTGGCTCCCTATAATGCAATACAGGCAAGTAAGGTAATGAGTGTCTATGTTTCCAGTGTGTTTAGCTTAAAAGTGCATTGGTCCTACAATATGAAGCATTATAATATTATTTTCCATGGTCTTAAGACATGAAGTTGCTGAATATCTCAAAGAACTGGGCCTCTTAGAGACAAATATTACACTCTTAATCTCTTAAGCATGTTGAATGGTTTTATCAGAGGTGATACTGCTGACTAACGCCATCTAGTTGATTTACAAGTATTTTCTGTTTGACTCGACACCAAAACCTTAGCCCGGTTCTGGTAGATTATTTTGGCATGCGTTTATAGATGCTCAGTGCCTTGGTTTGTAGTTGTCTTAAACTTTTTTCACCTTGGTGGTAAACATGTTTAGGTCTGTCAGGACTTTTGTCTGATGTGAATAGGACAGAGCTGTACAGGATTGGGCAAATGGGCCACTTCTGTTACCCATCAGTGCTCTTCCTTGCCTCAGGCTAGGACTTGATGCATGTTCCCTGCAGCTGCAGTCACCTTACCACCACCAGTTTCACCCCTTAACCACCCACTTCACCCCCACCACCCAGTCTTAACCCTTAACCGTTTTTCTGTGTCTGTTTACTCACCTTTTTCTACCTCTGCATTCAGATACTATGCTGCCTTTACCTGATTCAGAAAACACTGGCCTCTGGAAAGCCACACAGTTGATGAATTATGAGACGACTGTGACTGTACTGGTGCTGCATGAGCCAGGGTGAGCACCTGTGCAGCAGCAGGCCCACTCTGTTGTAGGAGCGCTACAGGTCCTGCACTGCACAGACACTGGGAGCTGTCTCTGGGAAGCCCCTGAAAATAGCCTGTGTACAGCAGTTTGTTTTGCAGTGGTGTAGGGTAAAGGTTTTCAATGATATTATTCAGAACATTAATTATCTCAGCATGCTAAAGTATATGTTTATTTTGTCTGTGAGAGAAGACTTTCAGAATTATGTATACAGTGGAACTGAGGGAGGATGCTCGGGAGACCATTCATTACAGCAGGAATGAGATAAAGCACTTCCTCTCTTCCTGGAAAATGAAAAATAAATAAATATGTTTATGAAAGCAGTTTTTAGTTGTTTATCCGTAACAGTTCTTTTTCTTATGCAGATGCAGGTTTCCCTCACCAAGTAGAATGCAGATACCTGAGATAGTTTAGTCTCATGACAGGTGTGAAGGCATTAGCATTATTTTTCAGCTAACAATAGGGCAATAACATGTCAGAGACAGAAATCTTTACTCATTTGTCCAGATTATGTTGCCTTTCTTACAACAATTTTCTGTCTTTATGGGGTAGAGAACTAACATAAATACACTTATTTTACATTTGCTTTCTTCAGTTTTCTTAAAATACTTTATAGGAATCGTATGGATTGAACTCCATTACTAAGAACTGTGATGCTAAGTTAGACCAAAGGTCCTTCTCAGATCCATAACCAATTTCAAGCAGATGCTCTAAGAAACTATAGAAGAACATAGTACATAGGGGATGATTACTCCTTTGGTAAACCCTTCCAGGTTTTGACAATTCAAAGTCACTGCTACACCTTAGAATCATTTTCAAATAGAAAAGGGGGCAGCATGGAAAATTTGAATTAAGTTTCTCCTTTTATTGTATTCAGAAGGAGGTTCTAAAGACATTTCCCAAATGTGAAATATATGTACATAATGTTACAGGAAAGACAAGTAAAATGTAAAGATAAACACCATGAAAGCTTTGACCTTAATTACTAACCCACATGATCCATGCTCCATACTACCGCCTTTTAGTCATATGCAATGGGCCCCTTGATTGAACAATGGAAAGAAAATACAATGTGATTACTGTTTTCTACCGATCTCCCTCACCTGGGCCCTGCTCCCAAACTCATAATGGTAAGGATACTGGCAGTGCCATCCCTAAATATTGACAGCTGTATCATCTGGGGGAAGAAAATGCAGACATCCTTCAAAAATGGAAGTTGTATACAAGCAAGGAGCATAGAAAGAGCATAAACTCTGTCATATTAAATGTAGAACCACAACAGAGCTGACCAAAAAGATGATAAGATTTTGCCAAGAATGTGGAAGTAATAATATAAACTTTTTCAAATTCCATCATCAGAGGAGGCCTGTAAGTCAGTGAGTAAAGCTATAGAGGATGAAAGTATAGAACCAGCATTCAAAGTGGCTAATTCCACAGCTAAAAACCTAAAAGAATTATTTGCCTTGCTGAAGAACCAAGTGTTAGGTGGGCCGAGCTTGAGTAACTGTCTGAAAAGAAATTGTCAGTAGTACAGACTTTAAGAGAAATGTATAAGTTAAACAGTAATTAACTGCTGGAGCTGTGCAGCGTTTCTGCTGAGGGATTCAAGTGTTCGGCTACTGAAATGCTAGTGCCAGTGGGTTGTTTTTTTGCTGAACCTGATCCTAATGGCAGCAAAATAGAACATAGGAAACGTACCAGTGAGCCACTGATCTTTCAAAAGAGTCCTCCAATGGTGATAATGGGAACTACAAAACTGTCAATGTGATTTCTATGCCAGGAAAATTAAATGAACTGTTATAAAGAATAAAATCAATAGACACACAGATAAAGTTGATACTCTGTAGAAGCATCAAATGGATTCTGTTAATGGAGGTTATGCCTCACAAATCTATTGGCATTCTTCAAAGACATCAAAAATCACATTGATAGTATCGTTCATGGTTGAATGTATGATCAGGGTAACCATAGATTGCAAAACTAAGACCCTTGGACCCTTACCCTATGGCAGTCCAGACTGAACTATTTCTTCTCTTCACCTGGATTTGAGCAGGGCAGGAATTCACACAGTGTATATAACCTAATAATTTTTATAGTAATCTTCATTTCTATAGAAATAGTGAAGTAGAGAATAATACACATAGATCCCACAGTTTAAATCCCATGGGTAACAGTATATACTGCACAGAATTTTTAATAGCATATTATTCAGAGTATCACATAAATTGTTATTACTGATGTAATAAAGCCTAAACTAACACAGCTGGAGAGACTGAGGCTATAAATACACCGTGTAATTTTTTGTATTGTGATAATACAGACCAGATTATTTTAAGTCTAAATCTGCTGATTTTAGTTGAATGGACAAAGTCTGAATGTGTACATCTACTGTAATTCACGACCCTAGTCAAATTCCTTTGCCTAATTTATATTTATCTTTTAATACAGAAACTGCTGCATTACTTCAAGGACATTCTCTGTTTTATGGATTGATCCTGCTGCTAGAGAGCTTAAAGAAAAAAATTCAGGTGAGGAAGATCTGAACACACTGTAATTCAGCATTCTAAGCTTTTTGAATACATAAAACACCTATTCCTTTAGTTCTTGTGTTTTCTGATAATCCCTCTGTCTCTGCTGTAGTCCCTGGTGCAAAAGTGTTCACAGGAGCAAACATCTGCAATGTACAGCTCAGATCTAGCTGAGCCCACCTTGGAGGAAGGGCAAGGCACATGAGGTGACCCCTTGAGAATTTCTTTGTTCTTCTCTGTTTCTGTGATCTCAGTGTCCAGACAAATCATTTCAGTCCAGGTCATGAATATGAGATCACAACCACACCATATATCTCTGTTTCAAGCTTTTGGGCAGCAATCTTTAAGGCCCGATGCAAAGCTTGCTGAAGTCCACTGTTGCTGACACTGATTTAAGGGTGAATTAGACTGGACGTTCTCTAAAGCAGGACCCAAAACTTTTATTTGTTCTTGATTGGTGAGGCACACCATTAGGCCTCAGTCCATAACTGATGTTACTGCACATGTGTGTATATATATATATATATATA
>JAVFHW010056072.1:6893-17965 GCA_032159205.1 Eurystomus glaucurus suahelicus | reverse complement strand
CGCAAAAGAGTGGCCAAGAACACCTGAGCCTGTGGAAGGAAGAGAGCACATTCATGTACAGACAGGTAAAAGGCTGAAGGTATTTTAAATTCTTCTGAAAACAAAAACTTGCTGATCTGTATTATCAAATTGATGATGCAGTTAGTAGAATCTCATGGGGTTAAGGTTAGAATCACAGAATTCTAGAATCAGAGGTTCTCTAATCCTTTCCATTATAACTACTTATTTTTAGTTGTTTTTTTGTTGTGCTGGTTCAGCCATCATCATCATTTTATGCTGCCATCAGTTGCCTGATCACACAGGCCAACACTGAACTCAGCAACATCCCTTCAGAAGTCTTCTTTCAGACAGTCCTGCCATAAATTCCTGTGGGCCCAGCTCCTCCTCTGCCCACTGTGGTGCCAGCATCGCCTGCTGGACACAGCAGGCAAAGATGACTCCCTCAGTGGCCCCTCACACAGAAGGGCACCACCAAATGAGCTCAGCAAGATGCAACCAATCCCAGCAGAATCCACACCCAACAGGAAGCTCCTCCAATTGATCGGCTCCTGGTTAATATAGCCCTGGCCTCACCCACCACCTCAACCAGGACCACCTGGGTGAGGGTGGAGCCACAGAGACACAGGTGGGCCAGGTTCTGCCTCTGGAACATGAAGCCAACAGGGAAACCAAAACGTTCTGCTGGGTTGTGACTCATCCACAGGTCAACTCCAACTCAGGGCGCACAGCTCAGGCCCCAGCACTTCAATTTTATAAACTTGGCTAATTAGTGACATTTTCCCAGAGGCTCTGTTTTTCAGTTTTCTGTGTACATACTTGAACACTAGTCAAGACTTCATTTATTCTTTCCTTTTCCAGTATCATCAGAGAAGTTTGGTATATGCTTAAAATTGAGGGATTTTAAAAATTTTGCTTAAGAGTGCAGTCACATGTAAGTTAAGACTACTATTAAAAAATTAGCAGACACACCCTAACTTAGAATAGGAAACTGCCCTATTTCTGGGAAAATTATATGTAGGAAAAACAAACGTTGGCAGCAGGGCAGTCATGAGGTGAGTATTGCTGTGCCCTCCAAAAATCATTTCAGATTGGACTGACTTACAAACCAGGAAAACAGTTGCATTACATGCTAGCCAGACATGGTCTTTGGTTTCTCAGCAATCCCTCTGCCCCAGCCCCGCTGAACCTCCTACGCCACCTCCAGTGCTCACAGCAGCTTTTCACCATTCAAATACTGTTGGACGCAGAAGGAGGCTAGCTGGTGTGGAAGTCTTGGTCTCGTATCCTTCACACTGACTACTGCAGATAATTTTAAGTACTCCACAGACCTTATTTTCTGAGCCAGGCTATTTATCTCCACAGTAGGAGACAGACAGTTACAATCCAAATCAAGCACATGCTGTTACAGACGTGTGGTTACCTCAAGGCCACTTCTGGGGACAGAGGTAGACTATAATTCTTTAAACCCAACAGATCAAGCATTCTGTTTTGCTGCATACAATGGAGAAAAATGTGTGTTTTCAATATTACTCTTATGTTTTCAATATTACTTGCCAGTAGATAGGCAATCATTATCTCTTTCTGAAATTGTCCTACCCTTTTGACTCTACCAAGAACTGTTTCTTCTGCAAGGTGGGCTGAAATGGTCTAGACTCTGACTTTTGAAGCCTACTAGACAAAAGGCTTTTTTAGGAGTCACTTCCAAGAAGCACATCTGACATTACAGAGAACATGACATCAGACAGCCTGGGCAGCAAACTGAGCTATATTTTAAGTTGAGGTGTCTTATTTTTTTAAACTTGATAGAAGACATTTTCTTGCGCTCTTTGAATGTAATTCACACTGTAGAGTCATCAAAAATAGTTGAGATTTAAAATAAAAAGAATCCAGCTTTCAGCATTTATTGTGCTTTTGTTTCTAGAACTGTATTTGGAAGAAATTAGTGACCGGATAATAGAGGTTGACACAGAGTGTCAAACAGATGCATTTTTGGACAGACCAGCCACTCCACTCTTCATACCGGCCAAAACGGGAAAAGATGTGGCCACACAAATAGAAGAAGGGGAGGTATGAAGTCAGCTCCACAAGTGCCATCAAAACATGTCTCCCACACAAAACACATTTCTGATGCAAAATTGAGGCAGAAACAAAAAGCAACTTTTCCTCACAGAACATGCCAAAAAAAAAAAGTCTCAAATGTCTGCTTCGGCATTAAGTGCAAAATGAAGGAAGGTGCTTCTCCATGTGCACTGGTTCTGCTGTTTTCAGCTAAGAACTATAGTGTTGAGAAATGTTCTGTCCCTTAGAAGGTGTCCAGCCCAAGAAAGGGTTGGGAACACAGAGATGAGCAGAGATAGGATCCAGGTAAGTGCTCTGCTTCTCCCTGGCAGCCCCCACAGTGGCTGTGACAGGGTGTGTGGTGTCTCACTGCAGCCCACTCATCACTCAGCCCTCAGCTGCATTCATGCTTCCTGCCTTAGCTGACACTGGCCCCCCACCTGCACTTCTCAGTGTTGCCTTCAGCAACTGGGGCTTTGTTCATCCTCCTTTTCTCCTTGTCAAGGTGTTCAGAGTGGTTCTGATCAAGGGCCATTTATCTCTGTTTCCCTGACTCCCATCTTCAGTTGTTTGACTTTGATGTTGAAGTCAAGCCGATCCTGGAAGTGTTGATTGGGAAAACGGTTGAGCAAGCTTTGCTGGAAGTCATGGAGGAAGAAGAGCTGGCCCGACTGTGGGCACATCAGCGTGCCTATGCAGAGCTGCGTAACGCAGAGCTTGCTGAAGTCCAGCGCCTGGAAGAGCAGGACAGGCGATACAGAGAGGAGAAGGTAGGACTTACTAAGAGCAGAACAGGCCTGTTTGAACGCTCATCAGAAGAGAGAAAACCATTTCCAGTACTGAGAGACAGTAAGCTGGATGTGCCCAAAGGGGTACTGTCAAGTTTGATATTCCTGAAGGCATTTTGGTGCCATACAGCTGCACTCTGCCATTTGCTCTCACGCACCAGCACCATTCTGTTCTGTTTATTTGGAACAGTTGTTCTCCAGTGACCTGGTGTACACAGACACCTGATCAAGAGACCAAACCCAACAGTTATTTTCCTCTGTAGCTGGTGCAGCTGTTAACTTGAGCCTTTTCCTTATAGTACCTGCTAAATGAATAGTCAGAGCACTTGAAAGTAAGACACCTCCTCGGCTTTCACACCCAACACCTGCACTACTATATGTGCACACATAACCTCTCAGGATCTCCAAATATTAAGCTATATTAGCACTATTTACTAAATAGGAATAAACAGAAAAGGCAAGTCTTAATTACTCACCATTCATCAGCCTTGTGTAATTGGGGTTTTTAATGTTTTCCTGGACTAATCTGAGGTTTAACCTTTTCTTACATCAAATAGTAAACAATAGTGGAAAGATGAAAAGTTCAGGAAATGCTGACCCAACTTCATCTCATTCCAAGGCCAACAATCAGGTTGATCCGCATTAATAAAGCAAAGAGTCATAAGATCAATGCATGCTAAGCTATCAGAGAAGGGTTTCATTTGGCCACCTGCAAGGCCCTTTTTTTACAGACTTGCCAAAATCAGAAAAGGTATACCAAAGGAATGTGTTTCCCCCTAGTCCTTGGGGATTAGAGTACTTCATAGATTGAGTACGAGCACTTTTTCATATGAGGAGTTTTTGTTAGAGGCCACAAACACCAGGTAGAGACCGTAAGCATCTGTACTTTTGATTATCTTTGCTATTTGTGATTCTTACACAGTAATCATTTTTTAAAGTCTAAATCAAAGGCGCAACAGCTAAAAGCCTGACAGTTTTACATGCAATATTGCTTTGACAGGAACGTCGCAAACTCCAGCACAGGCAAATGCTGCAGAAACAGAAAGAGACCACAGAGAAAATTGCAGCTCGGGCATTCGCTCAGCGTTACTTGGCTGATCTCATTCCATCGGTCTTCAACAATCTTCGTGAGAGTGGATTTTTTTATGACCCTATAGAAAGAGGTTTGTATTTATAATTTTTTCTTAATATGTGAACTGAGTAATATAAAGGTCAAAACAACCATAAAACATAGAATAATGTCATAAGACTTTATTCATTTACATTTGTGGCTGAACACATAGTTTCCAGACTCATATTTTTAACACAAACAAATATTATTGGTCATCTGTACAAGTAGTCAAGAATAAGCAAGAGCTGACAGTGTGAGAGTGAGAAGAGCTGCTTCTGAACAGGAGAGAAATAAATGGGTGGTTAGGATTGGTAGAGCCGAGAGAGATCCAAATTGAAGTAAATGTATTTTGATAAGACAGGCCAAGAAATCTATGTGTCACTCTGAATCTTTTTTGAATTATTATCAAAGCAAGGGAGAGATTAGACAATTAGAGTTAGGCCTTGAAAAATTATTCCAGAGTTGTACATCCGTGACTTCCAAGCTTTTAGAATCGGCAGCATTTCTTACGGGCTACCTTGCTGCACACCGCTTCCCCAGGCCCCGCAGCAGTGCACAGACCCCAGCTTGGGAATGGTTACACTCTCTCCGGAATGAGCCATGGGGCAAATGCAGAAACTGAGTGTCTTTTGCAAACAGGGCAGGCTTTGGGATGGTAGTGTACAAAGAGCACCATCTGAGAAATACATGGGTAAGCAAGAGCTCTTTAGTCAGAGGGAACAAATGCTTTCAGCAGACCAGACGCCAGATGTCTTTGGAAAGCAAGGCAGGAAATGTTATTCTCCTGACTTGTTCAGGATAGTTATTTTAATCTCACTAGAACATTACTGTGTATCTCATCTGTGCTAGCCCTTCAAGGGTGCCAGACCCCTTTGAAAATCACTGCAGCTGAGAGGACTTTGGTCTAGGTCCATAACGATGAGGAACCTCAGTAAAAGCAGTAGGAGATAAACCCAACAATATCTGAGAGATTTTGTCTGGCTCTTACAAAGCAAGTGTCTTTTGGCAAGGATGTTCATCCCTTAATGGTCATAGCATATGAAAAACACTCCCAAGATCCTGTCCCTTATCCTTAATAAAAAGACATTTTTTTTCTTTTTCTTTCTTTCTTTCTTCCTGCTAAATTCTTACAGACATTGAAACAGAATTCTTTCCGTGGCTGTTGGCAGAAGTGGAAGAAACGCTAGAGAAGAAGGTTCTGGGGAGGACAGTGCTTGACTGTAAGTTACCAAATCCTAGAATGTAATCGGGGCTGCTTGATGTTCTTGATTGTCAGAACAAATACCACATTTACAGGGTCACTGTGGGCTAAGTTAGGAGGTGTCATTTTTAGCAAGAACTCCAATCAAAACCACTGCTTTCAGTGTAAACAGCTCATTTGGCTGGAAGTAGACTACAGCAGCAGGGATGGTTTTTCTCATTCAAATATTCTTTCATTTTTTATGTCATTTTGGTTTTTTTTTCCCTGTTTAAGAAGTTATAGGTCAGTAGTATATGAAATAATCTCAAATTATAGTCTTTTTTCTCCATGTTTGTTAATGGTGGCTTTCTCTGTTTCAGCCATGATTCGTACAGTGGTTGAAAAACGCTTCGATGCATTTAGCCAGAAATCTCTGTCTGATCAGACAGAAGCACCTGCTGAGGAGCCCGGGCCAACAGATGCAGCACCCCAGGTAGCTGGTGAGACAGATGCTGCTGACCAACCGGTCCCAGAGGAAGAAGAGACTGAGCAGCCTGTTCCTGAGGAACAGCCTTCACGTCACATCACTTTCCAGTTAGAAGAACCGGATCAAGCAGGAACAGAGGATTTGGAAACTGAGTAACAAGCCCGCAAGTCCTAAAGTAAGTAGAGATGGATGGCTTAGAAACACGAAATGAATTCCTGTCTATTTACAAGTATTGTGCCCTAGCCACGCTGAAGGATGAACCTAAGCAACAGCAGAGCACTAAAGTGTATTTTCCATATGCTGACGTTGCTGATTTCAGGCTGTAAGAATTATGAGAGAAGTTACTGGTGCAATGAACAGCAGTGAAATTCTATCCCCTTCCACACTGTCCAATCCATCAAAAACCTGGGATGTTTACAGTTGAAAAGTAATGCTATCCTGCGCCCTGTACTAGAAGGTCATGAGAAGTACACTGAGAGCATCCTAATAACCTTTGCAAGTGCTTCAATAATGGTCAGATAACAGAATTTCCTTATTTTCCCTATTTTGAAGGGTAGTTACTACAGCACTTAGATACATTTCTTTTCACTCTTGTCTCTCCTTTCCTGACAAACTTGGATGGGCATCTCAGCAGGTAAGAGAGTGAAGGCTGTTGTTCCTGAAGCTCTTCAGGTTCAAAGAGTTATCTGTTACTGGGGATTTCTGCCAGTGCAAAATAATCCTCCTTAGCTTTCTGACTCCTGGACCACTGGTGAGGAACTGGAGCTGTGCACTAAGTCCAGCCTCAATTTTCCTTGTAGTCATCCTTTTCTGCTGGTTCACTGGAAACTGTATCAGACAGGACTGACAAAATGCACCTGCACTGCCATGTGTGTCTGTTCACAGGCCAGCTCCTCAAGTGGAGCATTCCCCCTCATAAAAGTACATCTGCACTCCATTGCAGCAACACCATTTCCTTGCTAGCTGCACTTGTGGAAAAAGTCCTGCCTTGCCCAGACTGCATCATGCTACCTCCTCTCTGCAGGTCAGAGGAGATATGTGCCAACCCAACAGGCCAGATCCCAGTCTGAGAGTGGGATCTCGAGAATGACACCTGAAGAGACAAGGACCTGCTCTGCATCTCACACCCTCAAAAGGGACATCCAGACATTTCACTTGGACCGCTTGCACGTGTGGTTTCAAAGGCAGACCCTGCCTTCCCTCCTGCCTGGGCTAGGACATGCAGTAATAATCAGAACAGCTATTGCTTACATGGAAAATCTCCCTGGGAAGGTGGCAGGTAGCTGCCTCTCTCTGTAGGCAGCTGAAAATCAGAAATAATGAGATGTAACCACCAACAAATCCACTCAGTGGTCTGATGTAACAGGAATATGTTAAAACTGAGTGTCTGGAGTTACATAGTACAGACTGTACACAGACACTCCCATGGATGCTTTTCAAAGCTCGAATATTCCCTTGTAAAGTGCTCTGCGGTTTGCTAAGTTGACAGTATTTCAACAAAGTGTGTTTGGTTTTTCATTTATGATTGATTCCTCAAAGCATCCAGCAAAATGTGTTAGGTGTATGAAAATAAGGTAGTTGGTGCTCACTATGTCTGTCTGCAAGTGTATAAAAACTTATTTTTATGCATGACTGGAATTGAAGGCTTGAAATGAAACTCTGGTCTAGGTATTGAAGTCAGCGGGAGGTTTACCTGAATTTCAGTAGGACAATGTTAGGGTTTTTTCCCATGATAATGGAGACTTGTTGTCATGACTTTGGGTAAATCAGGTAAATTACTTAAGGCTGATTTTATTTAGAGAAATAAAAAGGATTCGTGACACGACTCATGAGAGTTGTAAATGTTTCAGCTCATTTTTGGAATACTGTATGCCAGTTTTAAGGATTCCTCATTACTGATTGATTGTTTTGTCATGTATTTACAGGAGACTTAGCATAACCTGGAGGACTGTCATGGATCATTCCTGAAAAGATTCAAATGCTGACTTGAATATTTAGTTTTGGAACATTACAAGAGGAAGGTGATCACTTGGAATATTTTTAATTTTTGTCACTCCTATTTTGTGTCTGATTGCTAGAAATTTTACACGAAGTTTTGAGTTATTCTTCTAAAACAGGCTGTGGATGTGTTCTTAAATTATTATAAAAGAATAATGAATTGCATGCCCTGCATTTTTACTTCATTAGAATGTACAGATAGAACTCAAGCGTTATGTGTTGTGGTAGAGTTTGCTGTAACAGGTTATGTTTTTATGGGTCCATACAGCCATGAAGCTTTACGCTGCACTCGCAGTTTTCCATTAATAGCCTTGTACTTGAATTCAGCCCCAGACAAGGACAGGTTGGCAGGGGAGGAGACCCCTTGCATCCTGTTGGTCACTGGAGAAGCAGAAAACCATGGGCAAGAGTGAGGAGGGGAAGAGGGATTTGGGGTAATGGAGTAGCCATCACCAGAGGCTAGCATGCAGGTGTCTGGGGGAGCCACCCCAGCCGAGCCCAGCTGCAAACACCACAGCCCTCACACCACCTCCCCACAGGGACTCTTCCTGATGCCCTCCCCCTCCAAATCCCCTTTCTGTGGCCAATGTCCCCAGCAGCAGCTGACCCTGGCAGGCAGGTAAGGCCACAGGGTGCAAGCTCCTGCACCCCTGGGTGGGGCCAGGGGTGTGCAGCTCCTGGATGTGCTTGTGCGTGCAAAGGGGAGCAGGGAGGAAGAGGACGGAGAGAGTGTGCTGCAGGCACTAGAGGGCAGGACAGCCCACAGCAATCTGGCTGCAGAAATGCTTACAAAGACACAGAGGTCACCCGTTGCGCACCCTGCACTAGTGACACCCGTCTGGGCTTCTGTCTGCTAAACCCCACAGGCATCGAACTTTTGCAAAATCTACTCATATTTCTAATATCAGGAGCCAACACTTAGGGTCAACAACACGCTCCACACCAAGATCATAGAACCTTGAAAGATCATCTAGTCCAAGCCCCCTGCCATGGGCAGGGACATCTTTCACTAGATCAGGTTGCTCAGAGCCCCATCCAGCCTGGCTTTGAACACTTTCAGTGATGGAGCATCCACAAATTCTCTAAGCATTGTGGTTTTGGGGGCTTTCTAACTGCAGGTGACGAGTTTTCCATACCATGTCTGAGCCCTGGGCTGAACCCTTTCACAAAGTTCAGAAGAGCTGTTTTAGCCTGTCCTTTGAATGAGACTGGGGGAAAAATACATTTCCCGGCATATATTCAACCGTCTTTTCAGATAATAAGCAACTCTTCAGACCTGTGCTGGACCCAGGATGCATACTTATAGGTGCTTTCTCCCAGAACCATCAGAAATCAGACACAAGGTTCATTTTGGCACTGAACTGTGTCCAAAGGACCACCTGTAGCACAGAGGAGTTGAGCTGGTACCTCTTCTAGTCATGCCCTGGCTTCTAGTCATGCTGGCAGTAAAAGCCCCAAACAGTAGCGTGTGTGCACAGCAAGGTTTCCTATCTTTGTGTGTTTTATCAAAAGCAGCCAGTTACAATATGACTGTATCTACATCGTTTCCATCTATTGATTTCTCTGCAAAGAACCAAAGCACTACTGTAACAAACAGCTTACCAGTTTAGCTCCATGTTTACTTCAACACTCACTTGAGAAGCAGGAAAGACCCTGGGACTTACTGCCTCACCCTGATTCAGTTTGAGAACCCTCTTGATATGGATGGACCAAACAGGACTCTCAACATTTCTCCATTGCACACTGACAGACTGGGAACGTTTTGGTGAGAGTAAAATTAATGGCTGGTTTGCTGCTGGCAGAAATAATGGGTTTCAAAGAGCTTCAGAGAGAACAAACAAGAAGAACATGCCTATGAAAGTGTTTGCTCACTTGCTTTTCTGTGCATGGTTAAACGTGAACCTCACCTTATCCACCTTTAATGGCTACAGCCTAGGGAGCCTGCAGAAGACGTTTTGCTTTAACAGCAGCACTACACTGCAACAGCCCTGTGGTTTTCACAAAGCCATGATGATTCCTGTCCTGGCCTCCTGCAGGACAGACCTTTAGACCAGTAGGACTTAGTCTCTCTCACAGTGAAACAGTGAAACTATTTCCCTGGGGTTTCTCACTGCTGGGGTTGCTTTACTGGTACAAAGCAGAGGCTAGACACGACCTGGAGTACATGTCAGTGGTCTAGCTGTGATGCTGTACCACAGCATCATTGTAGCAACAGACTGCCTTATGTCATCTCATGAGCCCCACCATGGACATGTGGCACTGTCAAGTTGCCTAGGCCTTGGTTATTAACATATGATAACATTGGCTTACGTATACTGTCACTGGCAATTAAGAAATGTGACAGTGAGCTGTAGCAGCCATGGCAGTGGCACATCCTGTGCTGCTGACTGCCACAGGGTTCAAAATTTCTAGCAAAAAGTCTGGCTGAGAGGCTGCTGCAATAATGCTGGAAATTGCCCCAGAAAGATCACTTTTATCTACCAGAGCCCTACTGGCACCTTGCAGCCACTGCTGAGACAACGTCTACTCTTAAAAATGACCTAACAGTGGAATAGGAATAAGAATCATGATTATTCAATCATCCATTGGCAATTGAAATTATATGGACTTTAAACATATTTTAAGATGATCACATTGGAAAGTACTCATATAGGTTAGAGTACATCTAAAGGATTATTTAATGGGCAAGTATCAGCAGGTACTTTTAATTAATGGCGACCAATCAAATACATTTGCTTCAAACTGAGTTGATGCGGTACCCAAGTTATCTACAGTTCCCCAAAACACAACACACCGAATCACAGGATTGCTGAAAGGTCTAGCTAGGTTAGAAGGGATCTGTGCATCCCTGGTCATCTGGTCCAACCTTCTCTAAAAGCGAGGCTCTAGATGATGCTGGACTGTGACTAGCTGGGGTGTAGCACTGCTGAAGGGAGTTTGGGGGACGTGGTGGCCTGCAAGCTGAGCAGCAATGCCCATTGCAGCTGTGAAAGCAAACTGCGTCCCAGGTTGTATCAGCAAGAGCATAACCAACAGAGCAAGGGATGCCATTATTCCACTCGATGTGGCACTAGTTGGCCCACACCTGGAGGACTGAGCCCAGCTATGGTCTTCCCCAGTTCAAAAGAGGCACTGAAAAATTCAAGGGCCACAGAGATGGTTAAACGTGGAGAACTTGCCACGAGAAGCCAGACTGAAGGAACTGGGTGAGCTCAGCCCGAAGAGAAGGCTGGTTTGCAGCACTGAAATGACGGTTGTGGAGATGGTGGAAGCATCTCCCCAAGGATGACCCGTGACAGGTCAAGAAGAAAGAGCCACGACTTGTGTGTGCGGGCGGCGTGCCCAGGCTCCCTCCCTGTACCCCTCAGCCTGCCAGGCCGCGGGTCTGCAACAACAACCCAAGATAACGAAGCAAAACCGGTGTGTGCGCAGGAAGCGCCCAGCTGCGCT
>JAVFHW010056045.1:1577-17107 GCA_032159205.1 Eurystomus glaucurus suahelicus | reverse complement strand
TAAAAAGCTATAAGGACTTTATCACAGGAAGCATGTAATTGATACTCTGATACTTTGGTACTCTGGTCTTCACTCAGGTCTTTTCATTTGCCATTGTAGAGCCACAAAGGAGGTTGCAGGATTTCACATATAATTAAACTCCTACTTAGTCAAAGGGATCTTTTAGTTCTTCTTGTGCTGCTGTAATTAAACTCAAATTCATTTGAGTAAGCTGTCAGTGATACAATTGTGTTGGGAAGCATTTCGTGGCTTCTGCCAATTTTAATAATACAAGTTGTCAGTTTTTGTAAACAGGGATTTGTTGATTATTCGCTGTAGGACAGTAGGTACTTTCATCTCCTTAGAATTATAAAAACATCCAAATAAACCAAATGGTAGCTGTGCGAGAAGATGCATTCCTCGGCAGCTGAAATTATTTAGCTCCTTTGTGTGTACTGTGAAAATCTTTCTGAGTAGTCACACAAATTAGTTAACAAAGAGGCTGTTGGCTTTTGTCACCTTACCTGATCAAAAGTTTCGGCATCCAAGCATTTAACTGAATAGCCATTGACTCAGAGAAGTTGAAAAAACCTTATCAGCTGAGTTTTCCATTACTCAACTGACAATCAAGAAGAATTTAAACTTTTTCATCTTTATTCCTGAGACAGACCCCTTTGGCCTTTTTTTCACTTTTAATTTTCTGAAATATTACAACAAATAGATTAATGAAAACATAGTCTGACTTACATCTAAACAACACAGCAGAAAAAAAAGAATTTTTAAAAACATTCCTGTGGAAATCCAAGTCTCTCCAGATCTAATTGGGGGAAAGGTGGAAAATAAATTGCAAGTGAAAGAATGATGAGCCATTGATTAATTGTTCACATATATTCTTTCACAGTGGTAGCTGTTAATTTGTCTTGAAGTTCAGTGAGAGCAGGCACTAGGACAGAAGAATGGCACCAGGATGGGAATTAATGAACTTATGAGCATATTTGGGTTAAGTATACCTTCTGAGACAAAAAAAGCTTTGATTACTGAGTCTGCACGAATCTCATGCAGAGAGAAATCAGATCCTTAATGCAAGTAAGAGCAGCCTACAGGCTGATCTAATTAGTGTCTGAAGAAGGCATTTTTAGCAATTAGCTCTTGTCAAGGAATAAGGAAATGGGAGATTTTCTCTTTTTTTACCTGGCCGTATCTCTTCTGTGACTAGCCTGATGACTTGGATAACGGTACTAACAACTTGATCACTTCAGTGGTTGCGTTCAGCTGAAGATTCTTTTATGGCAGATGCCAACTTGTTCCTTTTCATTCTGTTTTCAAGTACCAGATCACACTGAAGGACACAGTTTGCGGTGGGAAAACACTTTCCACGTGCATTGTTCAAATGATTTCACTTGGCAGCCTTAGCTGTCATAGTTCAGTCCTCAAGATATTCAGTTAAGATACTAACTCTCCCAAAGTCAGAATGACTAAAACCAGTGTCTGTACATTCTTGTTCCATAACTGCCTGCCTGCACTCCCACGAGTAACCATGCAAGCAGAACAGCGATACAGTCATTGCACCCAGCAGAAACAGAACAGGTAGCCTGGCAGTACCATGTGGTAACAGAAGGAACAGCAGAAAAAAATACAAGCTTACATCTGTAAAAAATTAAGTGACGAGAAATTACAGAAATGTTTGTATTAAACATCTCTGAGTCTTCTAATGGTGAACGCACCCGAAAGGCAAACTCAGACGGGCTCCAGTTCAACAAAAGCTTTCTTTAATCTGTCCTTGTTCTGCAAAGCCTTTACACACACACTGGACTCAAAGCACATCCTTGAATTCCATTGTGCTGACCAAGCACTTAGCTGAAGAGGAAGGGACGGCTGCACTGGGCTCAAAAGTTCTCCTACTTAGTCCTTAACAAACACCTGACAAAAAGGACCAGCCTACAAACAGTGGATATAAAAGGAAATGTACCTGGAAACGGCACTTCAAGAAGGAGTCAGAGTATCTCCCCAAACAAGATAAGCTTTAGCCACATGCAGAGATGTGTCTAATAGAGAACATACCTCCCCCACACGGGATGTGGAAGTTTACAGAGTGCTGAGGTCATCTGGGAAGCAAAAGGAATTAAAGTGAAGGGTGTAAGAAACACAATCTTCCCCCTCTTATCCGTCTCCTCTGCATTATTTTGATGTATGTTGAGATGCTATCCAGAAAACTCTTATAAAAGTGAACCGCAAAGAGAACTACTTTTTATGTCAGCTCATACATCATCGGTTATTCCTCCGGTATCCCAACACACAAGGTCAGCATAAGCTTTTCTGTTACAAAACTGTCTTTGATGCAAATTTACTACGTCTTTGCCCCCCAGCAAATTCAGGACCCCCGTTGCTGGACTACTCTCACACAATATTACCATGCCCTTTTACATTAGTCTACTTAATTCATTTCAGTGATTAATAAGGTGCAGCTATTTATTAGGAATAGGAATTTTTGCAAAACTATCCATGATAGTAAGCCAGGCATCTTATGTCCTCTCTACAACAACAAAATGTTAGACAAAAGGCGGTGAAGGGCTGTAATAACTTAAAACAATTACAGGAAGAAACACTCTTATTTCAACAGGTAAAGGATGGCAGGAAATGAAAGCAAATGCAAACAAAAAACCTGGAGAGCTTGGTATGCACTATCGGCCAGTTTATTTTGTCAAATAAAAAAACTAATATACCAAATTACTTGTAACCTAATTAAAATCTGACATTATTTTATTAGGCATTATCATTATTACAATAGTGTACAGAAGAAAATGAAATACAATATAATTACATAGCAAATAGTTTCATGCACTAAGGCAGAACAGAAAGCTAATGCTTGAAATATTCAATGTCGAGATAATGGCTGGAGATGCTTGTCAACAGATACAGCAGAAGTCCTGCTGCGCAGGATTCACTGATCCTGTTCCTTCCCCTCTGATATGCACGTTACCTCCAACCCTGCTTGGACCCTGCTAAACTCCAGCTACTGTTGTATATGCGAAGTAAGCTTCAAGAGGAACATTTTTAATAAACCAGTATTAATTATGTTGTAAAAGAACAGTTAGGTTATAAAGATCCCTTGGATGCAGCACAAACATTTCAGCTGGTAGAAAATACGGTTGTAAGCAGACTTTCGTCTGGAGAAATTTCAGTGTCCTGAATCTACCTTTCCTGTGGTGAGGAGGGAATGTGAAGAAAGCCAAGGGGAGCACAGGGAAGCCCTGAAGAAGCACAACTAATCGAACTGGCAGTTAGGGTTGCAAAGATTCCTGACGTGCTTTGAAATCCCCAAGTAGTTGTTAAAAGAGATTTTTGTTCATGTAGAACGAAGTAGACGCCTTCTTAGAAGCATCTAAGGGTAGTCAAGGCAGAAGACACACTCCTACTCCAGCAGTGCTCTAGGATGCACAGAACGCGTCAACTTCTGCAGAAAAATGACTTTTGTAACGTTAACAACAGGTTACAAGTGGTGCCAAAATAGTCAAGTCACAGTCACACAGCACTGTAAGTCTGTACGTGCTTCTCTCACATTCCACAAAAGACTGAACTTCCATTTTTCAATACTTCCTCCCTTTGCAAAGATCTTATTTTCCTTCTATTTCTGCTGAGGTTTATTATTCTACATATATTAAGTACAAACCAACCGCTTACACTTAAATTCACACACAAAGCCATACGGGAAGATGAATGCTTTACACGCTGTATGTCTCCCATTGCCAGGAAGAATTAACAGCCTCAAGTCAACATTTTCACCTGTGCAGGATCGCTTTCCTGCTGTGGACTTCAGTGAGGCTATTCAACGACTGCATAAGGACTTTCTTGTCCTTATGTCACAGTTGAATTCACTAGGAGTTTTTTTCAAAGACCCCACTAGGAGAACTGCCTCAAAAACCACGCTGTGGAGCAACCCCAGTCACTGAACTCATGGTGGTGAAGGTGCTGTTTCCAAGACCCATCACACTTACACGGGTATTTCACACAGACCAGTCAGTTACCAAAAATTTGTGGCCATCAACTATGAGAAAGTTTTACATCTGGTGGAAGAAGAAGAATGCGTGGTCAGTGTGAAAACAAAGAGATACCCTACTGAAAAACATGGGGCAATTAAGGCCTCCGGCAGCTTGCAAGTCACAGAATTGTTTAGGTTGGAAAAGACCTTTAAGATCATCAAACCCAACCACAACCCAGCACTGCCCAGTCCATCACTAAACCAGGTCCCCAAGTGCCACACCTACACATCTTTTAAAATACCTCCAGGGATGGTGACTCCAACACTTCCCTTCCAGCGCTTGACAACCCTTTTGGTGAAGAATTTTTTCCCAGTATTCAACCTAAACCTGCCCTGGTGCAACTTGAGGCCATTTTCTCTTGTCCTATCAGTTGTTACATTGGAGAAGAGACCGACCCCCACCTTGCTACAACCTCCTTTCAGGTAGTTGTAGAGAGTGAGAAGGTCTCCCCTGAGCCTCCTTTTCTCCAGGCTCAACAACCCCTGCTCCCTTAGCCGCTCCTTATAGGACCACTTTCAAAGCGGTGACCAGTTTACTTCAGAGCACAACAGAAACTGAAACTGAGAAGTCTGGGTTAGTTAGAACCCACATTGCTGCCTCGACAAAGCCATGTTCCATCTGAACCCTGCTGGTACTTGGAGCTGATCCTTAAACTGGTCCAGAGGCATCTAAATTGAAGTCATTTAAGTTGGTAATATTTGCAAAGAAGAGTAAGTGCATTCACACCTCAGGTGTCATTTGCTTAATTCTGAGACCGTGTCTAATATTCTTCTGAGTATTCTGGCAGAAAAGCAGCGGTGTAGTTTTGGCTTGTCTTGTCAAACGCATCACATCAGAGCAGGAAGCAAGAGACCTTTTCCCTCTGCTCGGCTCTTGTTCAACACACTCAACTACTACATTCTGGTTTAGGCACCAAGTTGTCTGAAGCCATTGACAGAGCGGAAGGAATGAGGAGGAGAGATAGGAAATATTCAAGAGGATGGAGTCTGGAGGGTCTGATTTCTGGGGAGAAAATAACATCAAATCTATACAGTTTTGTTAAATGCTGATGAGCTGGGAATAAAACAGCTATCTGCTGTTCATGCTGAGGAGAGAATTATTTATTAGGTGTGATACACTGGGTTTAATTAGGAATAAAATGAATGATATTTAAACACAGAAAATGTCCAATCTCAATAGGGGAAGTCTGGAGTGAAAGATGGATGGGGCTGTGGACGGTCTTTCAAGAGATGTGGTGAATGACCTACAGTCTGTGGCTTTTAAAACTATCCTAATAAATCTTTGAAATATATACTGTAGGCTGAACACTGCATTTTCAATGAAGTGAAATGGAGGCTCTGAAGTGTTTCTGGATGAGACTCTCAATGGTATAAACCAGCATATAGTACAGTTGCATCAGCAGAGGCTCATTTTCATTCCCCAGTTGTATTTATGTTTTTTCCTCTTACATATTTCATAATTTAGTTTCTTAAACCTACAGCCTTCCAAATAGTCCAGCTCAGCAGCCACATCTATCCAGGAGATCCAGGAACTGATCTGGCTGGAACAGGAAGCCTGGCAACACAAGCCTTCTTAAGCACCATCTGAAGGACCTGAAATACCACACAGTCCAGCTTGGCTTTTCAGCTCCAGAAGTTTCATTTTGAAACCCCGGAGAGACAAAGGATCATTCTGTCCTCTCCATCCATAGCTTACTGACTCGGGTTATTAGTTATTTCAACTCTATTTCAGCTCTTTTAATACCTGCATTTCACTACAGATGCCCAGAGGCAAAGGGTACTTAGGCATTAGAGGCAGGAATTCATTTCCAGAGGCACTGAAACAGAATCAACTAAATCTGTTGGGTAAATATTTAGCCGCAGGCCTGCTTCTAAGCCAGCCTGTGGAAGTGTGGTTCTACAACACAAATGAGTTGAAAAGGGGACTTGAAAGAGCCAGAGATGCTTTTTCTCCAGTTGCTCACAATTTTATTTCACTTACTTATTTATTTTACAATTTTACCACTCAATCCTATTCGTGTAACAGCCAGAGAGGACAAATACCTTTGCTCGGAACAGACTTACATGCTGTAAAGTGTTGAAATATTTGGCAAAGAAAGGCCTTTTGGTGGTGTTCCTAGCATACACCTCATTTTTCTGGAGCTCGAGGAGAAGCACTGAAAGGATTTCCGCTGGCAATCTCCAACACCAGGAGATTTGTTTGTACCAAGTGCCAGTCATTCCTCACTGCATCAGCAACAGGCTATTTAAGGTCGTACCATCTAACGCACAACATCACAGAGATGTGAGCGAGGCAGAAACATACTGCAGGGTAGCACTTCTGGAGGTGGCATTTGTATGTCGGTCGTATGAGCTGGCTACCTCAGCAGGGCTTCCCAGAGCAGAAGCCCTGAAGGGTCCAGGAAAAGCCAGAGTGGAGCAGATCCCTGGTCCATGAGAAGCCAGGGTGGGGCAGATCCTACCCAAAGTACAAGAAACCCTGGAATTCTTTCAAATACATGGTTTCTGATAGAGTCTGTCTGACTGTGAAGGTTTTAACATAGAAGCCATGGACCTATAAATAACATGGAGCACTAATAAGGTCAAAATAAGGAGGGCAAAAAACCCATAAAAGGATCCCTTCAAACTTTATTTTCATCTAAGATCTTGCATTAGGAAGAAAATCAATATGCATTTTGAATAATCATGTTAGCTATATAAGAAAAATGCTGAAGGTTGAGACACAAATAGCTGCATTTCAGCAGATCATTTCGGAATGAGCTGCTGAAATTGTACTGACTGAAATGGTGTCACTGACTTGATGAGGAGACTAGAAATAATTAAAAAGCTTTAGAATTTTGTATCATTATAAATTTATAAAACTGTAGAAATACATACACATAAAAATGATAAACTAATGCACTTAAAAAAGAAAGAGTTGAAGAATCAACATTTTTAAACCCCTGGAAGCTGCTGCATCTGCCAGCAGCAGTTCATGACATCAGCCGAATTCCTGAACAGTGCCAAAAACTCAGATCCTGGAACAGCTTTACATGAGCTAGTCTGAAGAGGAAGAATACCGAGCACCCAATCCAGTGCTTCATATGTGAATCCCTCCTGTTCATCGCTAAAATTCCAACAGAAAAGCTAGGTACAAGCTTTTTTTTTTTTTTTCAAGGTACCTTATCAGACTTGAATAATGCATTTGCTAGGATCAAAAAACCACATCACATAATCTTGGTTCTGACTGCTCAGTTTTTGATACAGCAAAGGATTAGAAAAAACCCAACTAGAGGACTCTCAAATGTCCACAGAAAAGATGATCCCATTCTCCTCATGCACACCAAACAAACAGAGATCACATCCGCACACATTTGATCATACCAGGATAAAAATGAGTTTGTTTTACATGTTTCCCCAGTATTGCAAACACTGACTGCAAAGCAGGTAACACCTGAGTGCACGTGGGACAGAAAACCTTTTAAAATTAAACTTTTTAAGCTTCCTGTGGGCAACAGCTACTCAGAATAATCTTTTCTGCTATATCCCTATCCATGAAAAAGATTTCAACGGCTTTTCTGTACCTCTAGGCGAGATACATCTGACCTGTCTCTGTCCTAATACAAAGCTGGTTTACTAGTTCTTGAAGTCATGGATCTATTTGGAATGAATGCAAAATTCAGTGCATGCAACAGTTTATGCTGGTATTTATGGGGAAAAAACCACCAGACTGGGAAAAAAAGGGACTTTGGCATATAAGTCTCATCCTTTTTACAGGGTAAATTTAAAAAAGAAAAATGTCTTTTTTTTCTTCTTTCTCAGTAAACAGTTCTCTTGTATTCCAGGCAGGTAATCATGTGGGAAAATAAATGTTTGTTCTTTAAAACGAAGGGTTTAGGTTTTTTCAGGGGCTGGGCCAAAGGTTTGCCCTGAATGATGAAGGGCAGACGCTTAGGGAGATTTGCGTTTGAGGGCTCCTGGCCAGAGTTACCATGAGCACTGGAGCAAAATATTGTGGCAAATTTCTCTTGGCTGGAACAAACACTGCACATTTTATTTTGAAATCATGGCATCCTGGTACAACCCCTGCGTCTCCCTTAAGGATGCCCACTACCAAATGCAATAGTGCTTGCTCGGTTGCTTGCAGACCCCCAGGCCACATCCCTCAGGATCAACACCTGGAACAAGACAGGCCTGACACGGTCCCTGCTCCTCAGACCTCTGCCACACAGAGAAAGGGCAAAACTAATATCTGTCCGTGGAAACAAAACACTTTTAAAAGTCAGAAGCCATTTACTCCCAGCATCGCTACGGCTTAGCTCACTGCAGCCTGGAGCTGAGATCCAGCAGTTGCTTTAAGCTGCTCTAACAAAATACTTCCACAAATGCAGCCTGCTTGCCGTCTTAGAGAAAATGTCTTGCACTGAAGTGCAAGCCTCAGTAAATTGGTCTAAAATTTCTCCTTTTATCACTGGGAGTTGAAGCCTGTTGAAATCTACCTGGAGTCTTCTGCTGTGGCCCTGTGAAGTGAAACGCCCTCTCGTTTGGGAGCGAGAGGCACGGGCTGACGTAGGCAGCCACGCTTGGCTCGCGCCCAGCAGCGCTCCCCTGCTGCCGCCATGCCATCTTTCCTCCAGGTTGTGAGCTTGTAAGTGGCTCTTCTCCAGCACAGCATGCTTAGAGCAGAAAAGGGAAGAGAAAGGGTGCATATGACTGCATGTGAACGAAGTAACGGCTCTCAATCTTCTATATAAAATACAGAGTTTAACCTCAGTTCTACTTAAATCAATGGAAAGGCTTTCACTGACTCCCATGACAATGAAGTCAATCTTGCCAGGATTTTACCTGCGTTTAATTTTAGCCATCATGTCTTGTGTTTTCAAAAGGAACCTGTGATTTAGGATACCTCCATTTCTGGATAGATTGTAAGAGGTCCATTAGCCGTCTGCCTTTCACAAAGGAAGAGTTCTCATTCTCCCCCTAAAAGCCAAGCTGGGCAACGAAAATAAACATCATCTTTTGAAAACAGCTTCTAGTCTGTACGTTTGTCTATTTTGTAGTGTTGCAGGGTTAAAATTAGAATGCAGAAAGGTTAAATTGTAATGTGAACAGATTCCCAATCAAGGAGGAGCCAAGACAACAGAACAGCAACCTCAGAAACAACGATTGACAGGCAGTGAATGATGGCAAAGTGTGGATCAACAGCCACTTCTGTTCTTTAATTACTCCAAGATTATCCATGAAAAAGGTGGCATTTGTTATAGATGCCACAATCTTGTTCCTCCTGAAGTGGAAAATATGAAATACTCACTGATGGGAGATTTTATGCATCATTATATCAGTTCACTTTTTCCACATCTTTATCCACTTCAAATAATATTGGATTTAAAATTATATGCTGTTTTGCAAACATAGGAAATTAACCTAATGACCTTGAAGTAACAATTCCAGTCACTGATTCCAATGAAAGTAATCTATCCCTTAGCTGTCCAGAATTCTGATAGGAGCCTTGAGTGACCTGGTCTACTGGGAGGTGTCCCTGCCATGGCAGGGGGTTGAAACTAGGTGATCTTTGAGGTCCCTTCCAACCCAAACCATTCTATGACTATGATTTCATGAAAAGCGTAACTACCAAACAGTGACCATAGAAGAGAGAGGATGAAAAGGCACAGGGGTTACGTGGGACACTCCCTCAAGAGAGAGGTTTAAAATAATGGCTATTTTACTGCAATAAGTCATGGTGGGGGGAAAAAAGTTACTTTAAAATGCAGACATAACCACTTAAACTCTTCTTCCCGGACTGCAGATGTTTTCACATACCAAGTTTTCATCTGATACAACAGGAACTTAAAGGGATAGGACTCTAATTAGCCGTAGCTCACACGGTCCTGCCCTTTGCAAGGAGCTGCAAACGCCAGATAGAGCGTGTTGAAGACAGCAGACCCCCAGCACACCAGTGGGACCTTTCTGTTCACATCTGACCAGCTATAGTGGAAGAGAAGATGGATTGCCATTTTCTTGGGTAGAATGGACTTACAGCCTTGTTTTTACTTCCCTAAAAGATCAGAGTTTCAGGAACTGGACTTTAGATTTTTACTATCCCTTCCAACAGTTACAATTGCATAATATTAATGTCCTGGAGTAACAGTTAACTCAAGATCAGAAATATCATTATGAAGACATATTCACTATGTGGTAGCACTTATACTGTGTAGAGTATTTCATTTCTATGAAAAAATACAGTTTACACAGAAAACTTCCATTTTATGGACAAGGGCAGGACATTTTAGGTAAGCAGAAAATGTAAATTTCTTTTACAGACTGTTGAGATCATTGCAACGTTGTCCTTATTCTATTTACAACTTTGTATCATCCTGGAGTTTGGTCAGAATTCAAAATACTAAGATGCGAGCTTAGTAAAAGGGATCAAAAGCACTTTCTGAGCCTTGTCTCACTATTTTCAGACCTGTAGCTGTTCTCTATATTGCCAAGTCACACCCCAAGCTGAGGAAAATTTCTGAGCTGGTAGGAACTGCACTGGTGGACTGCTGATTAACAATTCTTATTTCCTAGGCTTTGGAGAGACAAATGGGAACAGAATGGCCTGGCTAAATTCTGACTTGGCTTTCTGGAGCAATTTCTTTGAACTTCACCCAAAACTTAAGGGCCTGGGATGTTCCGCTGTTCAAAACTATTTCTGAACAGCAAGATCTATTTCTGCATCTACCTAATACACTCTCTGCCTTACAAAAAAAGACTTGTACAACTTCAATAGTTTTAAACCA
Source organism: Eurystomus glaucurus suahelicus (assembly GCA_032159205.1). Classification (NCBI taxonomy): domain Eukaryota; kingdom Metazoa; phylum Chordata; class Aves; order Coraciiformes; family Coraciidae; genus Eurystomus; species Eurystomus glaucurus. Next base: position 6,325 of record JAVFHW010056045.1, on the reverse strand, counting down.
CTTCTCTCTCTCCATGCAGCTCAGTCAAATGCGTTGAGATGTGCTCCACATTTAACTGAGAAGGAGAAGAGAGTAAGCTGGAAAAAAAGCCCCTCAAAGAATGTGCTTCACTGTTGGCTGTACACAGTCCAAGCGTGTCGAGGCACAATTTCTCCTGCAAGGAAGATCCCCCTCCTCGAGCTTTTGACTTACAACTCCTATTTTCTGTTGTAAAACGCGGTAGTTTAGTGTATATTCACCATAAATGCAGGCATTTAAAGAAAATGGAGATGAATATTCTTTTTTTCCCCTGACAGCTGGAAGGCTGTTACACTTACTGAAGCCTGCAACGACTGAGACCCAGCTCAGGTCTAAGCTGGTGATGCTCTAGCTCATGGGACTCTGCCTCACCACTTTGCCCAGCCCAGTGTGATTGCTGGTTTGAAGGCAAAGGTTTCCCACTGCAGCCAGCTCTTGTTTGCTTCCGAACTGTTAGAAGGTCCCTTGTGCCAGAATAATTACACTTAGGCTCTTAAAAATCAAAACCTCACCCAAAATGAATAATTATTTCATTCTGCTTTTAGTCTTTTAGGTTATTTATGTGATGTACAGATTTTTACATTGCCAACTAGGAGGAAAAAACCCTACTAATGGCTAGCTTAAAACATCCTCCTTCTTCAGCTTCTAATTATGGCTCAGGATTACTCCATTTTCCTGCATTTAATATATCACTGTAATAAAATCACTCTGAAAAGGAGACTCAGCAGCGAGGTAAAGCGACAACATGGAAAAGAAGGCATGGCAGGAGCTGGTTTCATACCTTTACACATAGTGAAGCTGTCAGAGGTTTCTTCTTTCACAAGCAGGTAGTCGTTGTGCTCATACTCTCCCAGCACCACCCTCTCTCATTTACCCACAGGTTTTCCTTTCTGAAGACCACTGTTTAGTGATCAAGGTGCAGAAACCACCCATGCTGCCCTACTTCACATTATGTCGTCAGTCACCACTTTGTGACGAGTGGGAAGGGTTCTGGTATGATACTGTCCCGGCGTATCCATCTATGTACCAGAGGCTGATGCTATAATGGACAGTATGCCCAGGAAAATCCGAAGAGAGGTTTGAACGCCATAAAGCCAGTGAGGTCTAACTTGCTAAAGATTAAAAATTACCATCGTTTGAAGACCTCGGTGTTTAAGTGTATTCCGTAAAGCCTGATGATGGAAATCCTGTCAGAAAACTAATACAGGGGATAAAGTAGAATTTAAAATACACCATCTACTAGATATTAAAAAAAATAATAATCCATTTGTGTTGCTATTTCGGGCCATAACATTTCTTTGAATAGGAAATTACACAATAGCATTTTTATTAAGCTAGGATGTTTTCAAACATAAACTTCTTTAAAATAATCCAATTAAAGCACATTTTTCATGTTTAAACTCATTCCAAACAACATGTGTTACTCCTTATTTTGGAACATTCTGCAAGTACCTGCTCTGTCTAAAAAAACTTTGTGTTCATACAGACATAATCTGATTAGTTTAATTTTGGTGTTACTACTGCTGTTGAATTTGTCCCGTAGACTGGAAATACAGTTCTTTCAAAGGGAGAAAAAAAATCTTCTTTTGACTGTGCTGTTAAATCAGGCACCCGAGAAAAGCCAACTAACCGAAATCTGGTTTCTTCCAGGAAAGCCAGAATGAATCACAAGTTCCTGCCACCAGCAGAGCCTGACCCCACTCCAATTAGGAAAAAGAAAAAGCAGATTTCTCTAACAACTCTTCCTCACGAGGACATTGCCGGTCAGCCTCAAAAAGTCCACAAAGAAGACAAGAGAATCACATATTTGGTCATCTTCTGTCAGGCAGAAGAACTTCCCAGCATTTCCGGGCTCAAGCATTCGTGCAGCGTAAGCCCTTTCTCTTGACACCTTTGGAGACTTCAGTGTGCTCATAAATCCTGAAGAATCATAAAAGAGCTGGTGACTGATAGGAAACCATAAAAAATCAGCCTTTGGCTACAGAAAAATGTTCCTTGTTTTGGAAACATACTCTTACCGACTATTGATTTTAACAGTTACTGGTGGCTATTTACCTTTTGAATACAATTACATTTACTTTGGTGTGTGTGGAAACACACGCACAATTTTTTTTGGCCTTGGTTCTGTAAGTAATCAATTAAGCTAATAAACATTTTAACTGAAACAAAGCGCTAGTGCAATATTTCAGTTTCAATTAACCTTTTAATTTAAATGTTCATCTGCCTACTTTCAACATAATTTAAAGCTGGTAAAAATCCAAGAAATCTTCAATATAAATGAAAGATAGCCTGACTGGAATGATAATAAATTCTTAGGTGAGATGTCAGCAGCGATTTCCTGAGCAAATTGACAATAAGGAAGTGTGATGCATTTATGAAGCCTAGGGGTCATGAAAAGGAAAAAAAAACTCTTTTTTTTCTGCTTTGCTCTGCTAACTTCAGCAGAATGAACAATCAAGATGTTCCCAGTTTTCCAGTATTAGCATTCCTCGGCGCACCCTCCCCTTCGCTGCCATTGTCAAAGGGTGCTTGAAAGTCTAATCTGCCACTTTCCATGCTAAGCAGCACTCCACACAAAAATACCCGTAACTGAAGACAGCTAACAGGCTTTTAGTCTTCACCTCGCGACATAAATGTGTGAGAAATTACATTCTTAATTACAGTTAGTGGGTAGGTGGCACTGTGCCTCTCGGCCCTGCAAATCCACTGGCTTTTGGTGTTGAGCTGCAGCTCCCGGTGAGACCACACTCAACGGTCAGCCTCAGAGGAGGCCACAGATACTTGAGCACCGCAGAAGATCCGCACAGAGTTTGGCCCAACTAAAAGGCTACCTGCTCAGTAAAAGGACAGGGAGAACTGCAGTTTGTGCCTGTTTTACCCTCCTTGACCCAATGTGACAGTGCTTCTTAGGTCACTTACCTTTAATAAAGGAGCTCATGGCATTTAATCTTTTCTTCAGTCATTTTTCTTTTTGGAAACCATGAAAACCAAAGTGATTCAACCCAAGGCCAGTAACTAGAGTCTAATGACACACAGGGCTCACTTTAAATGTGTCTGTGTGTGCGTCTGTGTGTACATGCACATAGAAAAGTGTGTATACGTGCACACGGAAGTATGTATATGAGGGTTAGGTCATATGAGACAGGTAGGGAGAAGAGGTCTTGTCATAGATTAATTAGGACAGCTTGAAGCTGACAGGTGAGGTAGCAGAATCACAGAGAGGAGCTTTTCCTTAGCACAGGGTCTGGATAGGAGCTTTAGTCTTTGATGTTCAGAGACACAGACTATCTCAGCACAGGTTTACTGGGGACAAATCTGTAGGCAGAAGCTATGCTCCCTTTCCTCTCAAAGGTCTAAAATGTCCAAGAGCCACTGGATGCATCTCCAAGATGCCAACCACATAACCTGTTGGTTAGAGAAGCTGCTTTCTCCTTTCAAATAAAGCTAATTCCTCACTGAAAGTAATAACCTGCACGTATTCCCAAATAAGTCGTTAAGTTTTAGGGTCTCTGCACTATATGCCCACCTTGTCCACCTCAGAGAGCTTTTCTTTTAGCTGTAGCTCTTCTGCTTCATAAGAGGATCTCTTCTGATGGTGCCACAGCATTTGGCATTTTTTTAAGAGACTGTACTACTGGAAACAGGAGGCTGAACAGACTCTCTTGCTCTGCAGTGAACTTTGAAGTTCTCCACGGTTCACGGCAGCAGAAAAGAACATGCAGTGAGCCAGAAAGTAGGGTAGCTCTAACATCTCATGATTGTTCTGCAGCATATACTCGTGATCTGTGAGCACTTGGGACCTGGCACAGTACTGAAGGCAAGTTCCTCAGAGGAAGAATTACAGAAAGTTTGACCACAGGCAAATGTGTCCAGGTGGCAGCTTTACATCTCGCCCTGAGGCATTCATATACAAGCCCTCCTTCCTTCCTCAGTGGCCATGGCAGTCCAGGAGCCCAAGCCTCATTTTGTAGAAGCTGTTGTGTGTTTGACCTGTTTCAGCACACCCTTAGAGCTGAAATAAGTATCGGAGCTAGCCCTACAGACACCCAAGATAAACAGCCCAATGCCACAAACTCCTGTGCTCTAAGAATGGAATCAGCTTCTCCTGGGATGATTTCATAGTGGGCTCAGAGAACAGATTTCTTCAGTTCTCCATGTTGAATGCTTTAAGTGTCTGGATCTCTTGGAAATAACTGGCCCCGAGGGCCCAGTTCCTGCATATGAAGAAGATACGCTGGACTGCTGTCAATACACCCACTCTTGACCTGAGATGCAGCCGTGGAGATGTTAGCTCTCCCTTTGGAAATGACTTTGCCCATTCCGATTTGAGCCAGATGAACATTTGGATGTGGAGCCCAAGCTCCTAGAGTTAGCATCTGCTACTGTAATCGTCCTCGTACATATTTATCCTTAGAAAAATATCTCAGCCATCTGACAGCTGAATGAGGGACTGGCCTGCTCCTACTGCTGCACATATTCCTACATCAATTAGTCACTGCGAGTTGTTCCGTATTGGAGTTTTGCCTATGTTATTATTTGCATACAAGGCATATACACACCATATTACGTAGCCTTAAAATTTTGTGTCTGTTTTGATTCCCAGCAATCCCAGATCTCTTTCTTCTCAGAGGCTGACACAGTCATGTCACTCCCAATGGATTATTTTTTTCCTTCCAGTGAAGTCAGTTATTTTCTGCTGTTTTCCATGAATTCAAAACAAGTAAAAAGAT
>JAVFHW010056028.1:0-10649 GCA_032159205.1 Eurystomus glaucurus suahelicus | reverse complement strand
TCCCTCAGTAGGTAGATCCTTTTGGTTTTATTTGATGCATTCTAGTAGCATTCACTGCGACATAAGTGTCCTGGCCGTTGGATGCTTGCCATCTGTTATTTTGGGGGTAGAAGGAGGGTCATCTGAGAGGTTTGGGGGTCTTTAGCCTACCTTACATTGGCTGTATTTTTGCTCATCACTTTTTAATTGGCTCTACATCCTCTCACTGTATTTTTTAAACTGTGGGCTGCTTCTTCCCTTACTTAGAACTAGAGCTGTTGATTTTGCCATGTAAGCACAACCAGGAACTGGCTTGAGGAAAAAAAAAAAACATTTCAAAAAAATTACCGTTCCTGCTCCCCAGCTAAAGGTCCTGCAACCTTCTGCACCACCGAGGGAGCAGAGCCAGCAGAAACTGGGTGCAGCAATGGTAGTTGAGACAGGGGACAGAGCAGCAACATGAGAAGTCATCTGTTTTGTCAGTGACCCACTTTGGGAAATACACCTTCCCTCCTTCCACACCATGAATACCTCCAGCTGCTCATTTCTCACTGTCTTCACTTCTCTTATGGTGATCATCACTCCTTCAGTTGTATCGCATGGGGAGTCGTGGCCCGTGTGGCCATGGAGTGGAAACCTTCAGCAGGAACATCTCAATTTACAGTGGAAAAGTAAACCTACTATTCTTGGTCAAAGCAGAAAATTGTGTATCATTTAACAAGCTTCATGAAAGATACCGTGCTTATAGAACCATGCTTCCCTTCCTTTGAATGCCCCTGAAATAACTCTTTCAGCAGGACAGCAGAACAGCAAGGAGCCAGTTATATTTTAATCACTTGTTTCCCATAGGAATTGCAGTCTGCCAGTGAGGACAGCTCCTTCCCCTCTGCTACACAGGAGAAAAATTAAAAAATGGGAAGCTGTGGTTCCAGAAGGGTGTGTTACAGTTGTTAATGAGCTAAAGATCAAACAGTCTGCGTGACATTAACCCTTACTATGATGCTAGTGAAAACATTTAACCCAATCCACAAGCTAGATCTGAAAGAAAAAAAAACAAAACAAAACAAACAAAAAAAGGATTAGAGAAACAGTTGGATGAAAGGAATAGGGAAAAGTAAAATAACATTTAATTTCTTCTCTGCCATACATATCTCGAAAGACAGTTTCAACAGTATAGAGTCCTTAGACACCTGGACCAGTTTGCATCCGTTTATCTTCTCCTCAGGTAGATCACTGCAGAAGTTACACTCAACATGGTGATTCTTTCTGAGATACATCTGTTGTGCTGATTCAGCCATCATCATTTTATGCTATCAGTTGCATGATCAGACTGGCCAACCCTGAACTTAGCAACACCCCCTCAGAATTCTTCTTTCAGACAGTTCTGCCATAGGTTCCTGTGGGCCCAGCTCCTCCACTGCCCACTGTGATGCCAGCATCACCTGCTGGACACAACAGACAGAGATGGCTCCCTCAGTGGCCCCTCACATGGAAGGACACCACCAAGAGAGCTCAGCAAGAGGCAACCAGCCCCAACAAAAGCCACACTCAACAAGAAGCTCCTCCAACTGATCAGCTCCTGGTTGATATAGCCCTGGTCTCGCCCACGACCTCAACCACGACCACCTGGCTGAAGGTGGACCCACAGAGACACAGGTGGTCCAGGTTCTGCCTCTGGAGCCTGAAGCCAGTAGAGGAGAAAAAACATTCTGCTAGGTTGTGACTCATTCACAGGTCAACTCCAACTTGGGGCCCACAACTTAGGCCCCAGCACTTCAATGTCCTTTCAGGCAGATAATGACCACAGCATCAGTTCTGACATGTGCAAATATTGCATGTTTTAGACTTGATGTCTTAAAATATACATTTGGACTTCTTTTTTTTACAGATATAACATCACTATGTTGAGGGATCAGATCTGAAATTTCTCTTCATTCCAATGGCTATTTTCAGAGACTAATGCAGACTTTGGATTTTGTGGTCTATACATTTCTTTCTTTGTCTCTTCATGCTTCATAAAATATACATGTTTTAAAAAGGAGAGATGCAGGAGAGTGATACCACCAGAACAACAAAGGGTTATGTGTCTTGATTCCAAAAGCAGGTGACGTATATACTTTTAATGGAGTTCATTGGTTTCCGCACTGTGCAGTCAGACCCAGGTTTTGACTAACAAATGGACAATTAGTGGAGTTGTGGAGAGGAGATACATATGCTCTCTGTCTAAAGGCTTCATACAAACAGCATCACATTACATTTTTAGAGGCATTTGGCACTTAAAAGGAAACCACATAAAGGTGGTGGATTTTGTGAATTTTGACTCTTATCATAACAGGACTTCTGAAAAATGTCTTGCACATATTAGGACTGAAAAAAGGTTTTACTCCAGAGAAAAGGTTCTGCAATTTAAAATGGCCTGAGTGTATGCTGTAACAAGAGAGAGGCCTTTTGGATTGTTGTGCCAACAGTGCTGCAAACACAATAGAACTTAAAGACCGCTCTCAATGCCCTGTATACAGGAGCTTCACCCTCATTCCTAACTCATAAAATGTATACTTTTTAATATCCTTTTAAGCTTACAGGTTTGAAAATTCAGCGGCTATAACTACATTAAGCAAACAGAAAGGGGAAAGAATTATTGTGAGGCATAGGTGAGACTTCATCCTAAGAGACTTGTAGCAGCAGCCCAGGGCACTTGCCCTGCCTTGCAGCCACAGGAGCGGGTGCCAGTAACACTGAGAGGGGGACCTCTCCTTTGTCACAGGTGTTATCAGAGTTCTCAGTCTGCAGTGCATGCATCTCAAGAGAAGCCTGTTACAGACTAAGAATTTTTTTCCTTATTTTGTCAAGTTCTTCAGAGTAGGTCAGCATCTGAAAACCTAGAGATTATCATGAAGGTGTAAAACAGAGAAAAAACACAGGAGTGATTTACATAGGAAAAAAAAGAAGAATAAAAATGTATTCTGAAAGCTACATACAACTTCTGTTATAAGAAGCTTGGACAGATGCCAGAAGCTTGTTCCCTTTGTGATATGGTTATATGACCACTAAGTCATTGGTTCAGTTAATTTGCTGTGTATCATGATAAATCTGTATATAGCAGAAAATCCACGAAGTTCTGCCCTTTTCCTCTCCTGAGGTTTTCTTCCCAACATGAAAGCAGAGACCAGTTTTAACAAGATCTGGGGGCACTTCTGAGTCCTATGTAATGCTCCCCTCCTTGCCTGTGTGGGTCAAGAGGAAGAGATGCTGAGCGGGCATAAGAATTGATGAGGAAATACAGTGAACAGTACTGGTGGGCACAGGAGGTCATGACTGCTGTGGGCACCATCCTAAATCCCAGTCTCTTCCTCCTTCTCTGCAACTCTCTCAGTATGTAAGAGAAAAAAACAGCACAAAAACATATCAGATACAAACACTAACTCCTTCATCCCCAGAAATACTACGTACAAAAATATTTCCTAATAATATGGCTATTATCTTTTGGGGGTTTTTTTATTTTCATAATTCAGGAGGTTTCTGATGATTATGCCCAAGTTTCATTAAAGCTAAAGCTCTGTATCATAGAATCATAGAATCATTTAGGTTGGAAAAGCCCGTTAAGATCATTGAGTCCAACCATAAACTTAACACTGCCAAGTCCACCACTAAACCATGTCCCTAAGCAACACAGTCTACATGTTTTCTAAATACCTCCAGTGATGGCGACTCAACTACTTCCCTGGGCATCCTGTTCCAATGCTTGATAACCCTTTCAGTGAAGAAATTTTCCCTAATATTTAATCTAAACCTCTGCAAGAGCTCTTGTTGGGGTACTCTCAGATCACCTTGTCTCTTCTTACTCATCGTGTCTCCATGACAAATGCCTCTTCTTCTGTTCATTGGATGGCAACTCCTGTCATTGTACAAACAAAAAAACAATTCATTTTGAACAATGGTCTCCTTAGGAGACCTGAAGAATGCTTTAATGCAGGGAAGCTGTTGTTCACCCTTTGACTGTCCATGCTTCAAAAAGGATCCTGTCTTATCTTGCCAGATCTGTTTCTTGTAATAGACCACTGCTTGAAGAATGGGTGCTGATGGACATCCCTATATTAATGTCATCTTTTTTTCTCCTCAAACCTAGGTTCTTACTTTACCTAAATCCATGAGTTCTCTAGTATTGTTCATAGAGCTAGGTATTGTATTTATTTCATATATATATATATATATATATGCATACATTTTACTTCCAGGTTAGCTCAAACATTCTTGGAGAACAAAATTTTCCATTGGAGTTTGAGGCTGAGGAAGCCTGCTAGACATTTTTGGGAGAACAGAAAAATTTGTATAGGATTTTAAAAGCTATCTTATGCAAGATGGAAATGCAAAGGTTTGTTCTCCAGTATAAACATATACCTATTGTTTTTGTCAGCAGTATTTCACAATTTGCTTTCTCCTATGACAGCCTTACATTATTCATAACTTGCAATCTATTCCTTAAATTTTCAGTTATAAGAGTTTCCTGGTGGGAGTTGCAGAATATGAAGGGAAATATTGATTTGAAACATTTGAAATATAAATGAAGTTGTATAGTTCTTCTGGTACATGCAATATTATAGTTACTGGATCAAATTCGACCTCCCAGCATGTTTGTTTTCATAGATAACAGAAACATGTTCCCAGCCCCTCAGAGGACAGTGCAGCTGAGCCCTAGCCTCTGTCTGAACATTCTTTGATTTACCTAGTATTTGTTAAAAACAAACATGAATAATAAATATTTCAGTGCACTGGAAGGCCAGAAGTGATCACTATTTTATTCTAGTCTGACATTAGGTCAGAATCTTAAGACTTTTGTTTGAAACTACCAGTCCTCTGTCACTTAAACTTATGGAATAATATCAAAGCAGCGTCATCAACCTCATTTCACAAAGACACGTACAAAATCTCATCACATGTCACATGATTTTCATGCTAGGGCAGGTATTACACCAAGTGGCAGACCTGTTTTGGCACTGGAGGAAAACCAGTCAGTATTGGCAGTACTGCAACAGGCAGGCATACGTACACCTATGTCCATACTTGTCTCCTCCTCACTGCTCCAAACCAATGCTAAAAGCCAGGTGTCCTCTCCTTTTCACCATCGGAGGTCTAAGAGCTTCTTTCCCGCTGCACCTGACAAGTGAATAGCATTGCCTAGCCCTAGCAACCCACCTCTGAGAAGATCAAGTCATCCACTAGGAGTCATACCCACAGACTGTCTATTAATTTACTACATTCAGATTTTTCTTTGCTAACAAGTCAGTTATATTTGACCCATTATATCATCGATCTTGAACTTTCTAATACTAAAGAGCATTTATAATTTTCCCATCTTTCTCTAATTCCACTGACTTTAATGAAACATAGTTTTCAGAATCTACCCAACTTAATGGCTTTAAGATAACAATAAGTAGTGTCTATAATTAAACAGTAATCATATAGTATTTTTGAAAAATAAAACGAGCTTTTTCTACACAAAGTCAGCAATGGAAATACAGTAGGTGAAAGAAGATTTTTTTTTTCTAAATCAAAATGAAAAGGCACGGTTAGAACTGTATTTCTTGAACCATTTAAAATTAGTCCCAGCGAATAATTTTATTGTGCTGTGTTATTATACCAACACAGCTAGAGATAAGATGACCTAATAGCTTTTTCAGTGTCTAAGTTAGCTATAGGGTGCTAAATTGCTTTTTGCATACTTCAACACTATGCACAGACACAGAACACTTACTTTTTTGTCTATTTTTCTTCAGCGAGAGAAAGGATTAGTATTTTTGTAGTATAAATTATTCACAGAAGAAACTTCTGTCAGAGATGGCTAAAAGTATCTTCAGAATTCAACCTACATTAATACGTGCTTTTGACTAATTTTTTGAAAACTCAAAAAAGGCATGATTTTTGCTTTGGAAATATTTTTGTTCTAAAAATTTTCAAAAATAATTTCTAAAAAAGGATTTAAAACCTGAAAATAAAACTACACATATCATTTGATGGATTTCTTCTTCCCTTTTTTTTAGATCAGTCAGTGAACTGAAAAATCAATTATTCACACAGCTCTACTGGCAAATAAGTCTTATCATAATAATTCCAGAGGAAATTATTCTGTGATAAGGAGCTTATATTGTATGGAATTCAAAAGTTAGGAAAATTGAGGGTAGCATGATAAACAATGACAAATGTTCTGTTCGGATTTCTCACTTTTCAAATTATTACCTCTAATTTAAAGGAAAACTAAAAGAGGAAATATATAAGATGTATATATTTTAAAGTGGATTTGGAGTGTCAGTTTTGGTCAATAAGAAGTCACCAATTCCCAATTATTTTAGACGGAGCTATGAGGCCTAAGCATATTGAAAATCAACCCTAATGAAACACAAGGCAACACCAGAACAAAGTCACTTTTGACTTTTGAAATATTTGGTGAGCTTCATGTGCTCTGAGCAGTTCATAACGCACCCTTGACTTTGGGAGTTTAGTTATGAACACCTCAGAACACAGTCCAGAAAAAAATATAGCTGCCTCGTGCCTTATAAGAGTCCTTAAAGTCTGAGTTCAGCAACATGATTTTCCAAAAAGAGATCAATTAACCTGCCTGCAGTAGCACATTCTCCCCTGCCTTTCTGAGAAGCCTCAAGCAGAGGCGCCGTCAGGACCTGGCAGAGAAGAGCGGCTGGGACGCCAGCACTGCACCCGCAGCAATCTGCCCAGTGCCTCTCTCGTTCTGGTAAGGACAGCAGCGCTGCTGAGCGAGAGAGGGGATTCAAAGGCCTGAAACTCAGGTAACACCTAGAAGTCATATCAGCACTAACCAGCAGAACAGCAAAACACCAGGGGGGGACAGCGGGACATAGTTTACCTGTGTAAAAAGGTGCCCTTCAGAGTGGTTGAAGCAATGATTCTTGGGCAGTGGCTTCTCTGCAGGTGAAAAGCAAGGTATAAACCTAAAAAGAGGAAAATGAAGCTAGTTGTCAGAATCAAGTGTTAGTTTTGCGCTAGACTATGCATCCACAATTCAAAAATATTTTACATATTTATGATTTTAAAATACTTACCAAGAGGACAGGCCTCTAAATCATACGCCAAAGGTTTTCATGTCTGGATTGTCAGGATTCTCAAAAGATAATAACTGAATTACACTTCTGCAACACTCTCACTTATCCCAGTGGTTTTCCTAAAGGTTCAGTCGGTGCCTAGACATCTCATGGTGATATTCAAAATTAAAGTGTGCTTTTATCAACAGTTCTTTACCTTTCCCCCACATATCTCCTATAAAGCAAGAAGGGAAATCTTATTTTGAAGTACATATCTATTTAAAGCACTTAAGTCCTGGGCTTTTCAGGGACTGTTAGATTGTACGTAACTATATTCATTAACAGAACTTAACTGGAACAAGAACTCAGCCTTTGTGTGTACTTTATTGCTGGTGGTACACCTGGAGCAACAGGTGGCCAAAATACAGAGCAAAAAAACCCAAGGATATGTTCAATAGTCCTTTTATCTTTGGAGAAAAGTCTGACGTCTTTCTGGCAGTTTTAAAAGAGAGGTAGAGTGGGGTGCCCTGATCAGCTGCCCAAAGCTTTCCTGCTGTCTCCTGCCCCTTGCTCCAACTCCACTTCCCTGGCGCATCCTGCATGGCTCCTGTCACTGCAGGAGCCTGCCTAGTTGGTGTTTCATAGGAGCCACCATGAGTTGGGTTAAAACAGCCTCTCTGACAGAGTTACACAACCTGCATAGACGATTCTGCTTTGCATTTGCTTTTCTCTGAATTATGAATAATTTTCTTCTTGGAAACAAATATTTCCCTGGAGTCTGCGTTTGTTTGGAAGGGAGGTGGAAGTCTCCTCAGGGCTTTGTTTGCTTTGTAAAATCCTCTCACCTGCAGACATAAACTCACCAAGGGGGCTTAAAAGCAGAGCTGGTTGCAGCAGATGTCTATCAGCGAATGAGCAGGGGAGAAGGACCCACAGAAAGGCCTTTCCTGTTACTGACTGCAGCGGGAACAGGACTGAGCTATTCATTGCATTAAAGCTATCAGAAAGGTCTCACTTTTTCAAGTGAAACCTGGTGTCCAAAAGTAGACGCATGTGGGGTAGGCTGATCTGCACCTCTTCCGTTCCTCTGTGCAGGGATCCCACTCTAATGGCTGCTGTGCCTGCACGGGGGCCAGTCCTTGCTGGGTGTCCTTTTGCAGTGGTGGCTGCATGGCTGCATGCTGAGTTAGGGCTTATGTCGATTCCTCCTCAGGAGTATTGCTCAGGAGTATTGCTCAGAGTAGCACAAGGCATATTTTCTCTCCCTCGGAGGCAACCTGTTGCAGCCCATGCCCCGCTCTTCCATATATGCCATCCCTGCAGTAGTAACTACTTAGAGGACATTTGAGCCTTTACATGAGTCCATAGGAGGTCTCTTAAACAGAAATGCTTTAAAATCTTTTGGAAAGAGCAGCAGAGGTACTGCCTCACAGAACTGGTTTCCCTGGTGTCGAATTCTGTGCTCACCACAGATATTTTTATGCTGCTTTTCTCTATTATAGTCCTCAAAAAGTTATTGGAAAATTAACAGCCTTGCTTGTCTCTCATGTAGCAGAAATGCTGCTCCTCAGGCAATGGCTCATAAAAATACTTTGTTCCTTACTGTGACACAATAGGTGCTACACCCTGAGTACCTTACACCTCTAAGCTTAAAGTAAGGATATTTCTGCTTTGGCCAGGTCTGTCCAACATTGTGGACACAAGTTTGTAACAGCTCAGCTGGGATATTGCCACATGCAAGAATAAAATTTCTCCCATTGCAGAGAGTTATGTAACATTTTTGAATGGTATTGCAAGCATGTCCACTTGGATGGTAATTTAATGACCACAGTTTTAGACCTCCCACACAACAAATTGTTCCTTTTCAGTGTTGTGCTGGGAAAAAGAATTGAGGGTACCAGCTGGCAGCTGATACCATGAAATACTATAAAGACAGGAAGTTTGGGGTAATCACTAGCATCTTAGAGCAGCTTTCTTGGGATTGCTGCTGAGCAGGTGTAAGACTGTTATTAATTAAATTAAGCCCAGAATAATTGGTTTCACAATAAACTTAAAAGTGGTGATGCACACTAACATAATGCCAGGAATTTTAAATCTAATGTTCAGATTTGTATCAGGAGAAAAGAGAAGAAACAGTGACTCCTAAAGACTTTTTAACTTCCATTTTTAAATTTGTAAGTTCTAAAACTTTACAGTGATATATTGCTGCACCTTTCATCTGAAGTTTGAAAGTCACATTCTTAAAAACCTAGCAGGTTGTGACACAGACTTTTACAACTACTGTGCACCATCAGACAGATAGTGACAGGGTATAGCCAAGTGGATGGCATTATTCCAGCTGGTGGACAGCGATCTGCATTCTTGTCCCAATAGCCCTCCTCTCTCTGATGCATAACAGTATGGGCAGTTGGGGATATTCAGGCTTTTACTGTCTCCTGATTTTTCTTGATATTTAGAACAAACCAATTAAAACACATGTGATACATCATGACAACTCAGAATGTCTAAGCTGTGTAGTACCTCTGCACAGCTGTACTTCCCAGTCTGCCATCCCATCCATGTATCAAGACATTGATTGCCATGTGAAGTACAGCAACTTAGTAGGTGAGACCAAAGGGATCCTAGTGAGAAAGAAGGAAATGTTCAACTGAGAGAGAAGAAGAAAGAATAATTATAATGCTGATGTACTTAGTTTACATCCACTGCTTTTTCTCCATTCTTCAGTGGTAGTTTGAGAAGCTACCAAAACAGCCACTAGTGTTAAATGATAGCACTAGTGTTAAATGGTAGCACTGGAAGAAACTGTCATTGTTAATCTTAACCTTAGCAAGAGATTTTGTTTCCTTTCTGGGAGAGGCATAGCTGCCATGGTCTCAGCTCAGCATCCTTCACATAGGTAAGAAAAGCTTCCTATTTTTGAGGATAAAGATTAGAGCAAAACAGATGCATGGAAATAATGTAAAATACCAGCATCCTACCTTCTCAGTAGTTATGTCCCTGAAAGCACATCACACCTGGGCTCCTTACTCTCCACTGACTCCAGTGTCCACTCCATGCTTGTTCGAGATCTTGGGCCTGCCATTCAAAATGATAAGAAGGTTATCTATCATTAAAAACAGAGCCACTGAGCCTAGGATAATATGAATAAAAGCTGGAAACAAATTAGACCACATTTCAGACAGCGTGAACTGACATAAATTCATTTATTCTACTGCAGCTAGATGGATTTGCATCAGCTAAGAATCTGGCAAACTGTTGTTCACGGGTGAAATTATTTGCAGAACATGCTGCTGGCGAACTCTAGCAGATTTTAGAGCTACTGTCTTTATTGACACATTTCCATGAAAACTAATATCTCTGAAGAAAAAGCAAAAATGAATATTTGGGAAGGAGATGGAAGTTAGTTCTCTACAGCAGCTAACAGCAGCTATATTTTCAGACAGATTTATTTCAGCTTTAACACTTAGAGAATGTGAAACAAAAATCAGAAAAAGCATTTGGCCATTCTGCTTGGCTAGGTGTAATTCAGGATTTAATATTAAGGATAGGATTTTTTTATGTGGCAAATGAAAATAACTCAGACTCAGAATTAGCTGTTCCGTTCTCCTAGGCATAAGC
>JAVFHW010056021.1:0-10362 GCA_032159205.1 Eurystomus glaucurus suahelicus | reverse complement strand
GGATGTGTTCCTGTGTGACCTGCCCTAGATTCTATGGTCCTGCTTGGTAGGGAGGTTGGACTCGATGATCTCCAGAGGTCCCTTCCAATCCCTCACATTCTATGATTCTATGATCCTCTGCTTAAGTGTGCAGTTGTCCAGGAATGAGTGACTAGATATGTATTTTCTTCTGAAGTCCAGCTGGGATCCAGTAAACCTACCTTCTGTCACTGCAACTTAAGGTATAGGATGCTTAGGGGTACTTGATCTTCAGCAAAATACCAGAGGGAGGCAAACTGCTGTGAATGAGACACGCCAAAGAGCCACACAAGCGTTAGTCCTCTGTAGAACATCACCCTTGCTTACCTTGTTGCTCCCATGTAGGGTATGGCCCTTGTAATTAAAACATGCGTTAAAACACAGTTCTTTTTTTCTGTTTCTTTAGGCAACAGACCCAGATGCGGGTGTCAACGGTCAAGTTCATTACAGCCTGGCAAACTTCAACGATCTTTTCCGAATCACATCCAACGGCAGCATTTATACGGTGGTTAAACTGAACAGGGAAGTGAGGGACTATTACGAACTGATTGTTGAAGCAACAGACGGAGCTGGGGACCCTCGCCGTTCAACGCTAACTTTAGCCATCAAGGTGCTGGACATTGATGATAACAGCCCTGTTTTTACCAATGCTTCCTACACTGTCTGTGTGCCAGAAAATCTACCACCGGGCACTGTCTTCCTACAGATAGAGGTGAGGAGGTGTACGGATTGAAGGAGGTGTTTTGTCAATGTTCTGCAACACTAAGCGCATTCTTGTTTTGCTGGGATGTCACTGACAAGGTAAAGATTGCAAAGAGAAGTTTGCCCTAGATTCTGTGGTCCTGCTTGGCAGGGGGGTTGGACTCGATGATCTCCAGAGGTCCCTTCCAACCCCTAACATTCTATGATTCTATGAAGTGATGGCACTGAAGAGACTGAAAAATGCATCACCTTTAGGCAGGTACATAAAAAAAAGACTTTGAAGTTGAGGTTCATTTGGAAATACGAGCAATTATTAAAAAACGAACAACAAAATAAGCCTTTGTCATTTCTTGGACTATTGTTTTACACATTTAAAGTGCTTTTGGTTTGTTATTGAAAGTTGGTCATATTGGTTCTACCTGTTTATATTGGCAGGAGAAGAGAGCTTTATCTCAGCTGATTTAGACATTTAGGTCAAACCTAGATGTCTAACCTCATGTGATAGCTAATGGAGATAAATTGTCCCTTCCAGAAGCAATTCATCTAATGCCAAGATCATCATCTAAGATGGCTGAAGTGGGCTCCTCAGCACATTGTCTTCTCTTCACTGACTGTAAAAGTTACTCAGACAAGGGGGAGTTAATTGTTCAAAGATGAGCTAAAGCTCTAAAGGCAGCTGAGATTCCCTTCCCACAAGCATTCCTATCTCCTGGTGTTGTGGTTGGCATCTTTTAATGAGAAGAATCTGGCCAGAGCCAACTTCAACAAGAACGGGGTTCTTTGAACCTGACCGCAGATAAATCTAATATCAAGTTACAGCTAAAGTAATCACATCATGCTCATTACTCTGATGAAAATTAATACTTTGTCTAAATACTGGTATGAAGTAAAACAGTCCACGTTGCCCTGTGGGGTGAGATCCAACACCTGCTTAGCATCCTCTCCCCGGCAGTGCCCGCAGCAGGTGCCTGGGGAAGAGAACAAGAACACACTGAGCTCCCAGTGACTCTTGCCCAGAACATTGTGCTCGTTTTCTCTGGTGGATGTCTCTGGACTGGATAATCTTAAGTGGATTTGTCTTCCTTGTGTCTGTGCAATAGTATTAAGTACATCCGACGCTGTTGGAATAACACAACAAAACTACAGTTGTCTGTGATTGTTTGCTTTTTTATGCTCTTTAAATCTAGCAGGGATTTTTTTGTGTGAAAATGCGTTTTGTCTGGGTTTAAGTATATTATTTTTTTTTTCCTGGCGTGCTCTAGGCGAAGGACGTTGATCTGGGTTCCGATGTTAACTATCGCATCCGAACACAGGAAGCGCTACAGTACTTTGCTCTGAACAAGCAGACGGGTGAGCTGTCGCTTTTGAAGTCCTTGGATTATGAATCGTTCTCTGACACGGAAGCAACCTTCACCTTTCTTGTGGAAGCCTTCGACATCAAAGGCACTATGCCTCCTGGCCTCACTACTGTCACCGTGAGGATAAAGGTAAGAGGCAAAACTTGTCCCTTAGTAGCATCCTCTCCTATTTGTTGCAAAATACTCCCCCAACCCTCGCAGGTGCCCTGATAAAACACTGCAGCACGGCAGCAGTATCTCTGCCCTCCCGCTTTTACACTCACATGAAGCTACTGCTTTTTTCTGACAGCAGCTTGTTGCCTTAAACATACACTTTATAACAGCTGTAATTACTTCGCTGTGCGCAATTGCATCGTTAAATCTTGGATCACAGATTTCAGATGTACGAGAACACCTGACACGCATATAAATGTTTGGTCCTTTAGAATCCCTGAAAGGCTGAACTAGGCACCTAATGGAATTGTTTGCAGATATGACAGTGTCACGTTTCAGTTTAAGCTCTCATAAATGGGAGTTTTATGAACCGTTTGGGCGTATCGAGTGCTGATGTGACACCACAATATCCTGCGTTTCACATCCCGCTGCTTGAAAATACAGAGCTGCGAAGGAACAGGCTTTTTTTTGGTGCCTTTCCACAAGTTGTTTTCATGCGGCGAGTTGCAGTAGGGTTTCAGTTCTCTCTCCAGTAATGTGGGGATCATGGTGTTCTGTTTGATCCACAAACGAACAGTGTTTCTAGCTGAAACGTTAGCACTTACCATCTTTATCTGCTTGTGCTCGTGTCTAAAAGGAGAGGGTGGTTTAGATGCTCTCGGTGATACCTCCTTGCAGTTATAAAAGTTCAGTTCTGGAGCCAGTCAGTCGAGTCCTTTTGCGCAGTCGCTTCATTTTTGTGGACTCTGTCAGTGAAGAGCTGTGGCAGAGGAGAGAGTTTAATTACCTATACTTCAACTAAGAAGCAAAAACTGTAGCAGGAACAAAAGCTGAGCTCAAAAATATCTGCTTTGTATCTGACAACTTGGGTCAAGAGTGAGTCTGCAGGAAATAGTGTGTGTGGATCAGTCTCAGGTTCAGCTTACTGCCTATCTGCAGATGCTGTGAATTGCCACAGGATTTTGAGTAATTCCGTTTGTCAGTCTCTACTGAGCCCAGAATTATTATAGGGACAGGAAACGTATCCCCTTATTAGCTTTGATGACAACGTAAGAAGGTTTCTACAATACCTCTCTGTCTCTGCAGAATTTCTCAGTCTGGGACGCAGGTCAACTCTTTCCTAATAGTTTGCGCTCTTCCTCTGCAGTTTCCAAGTCAATCAAAATAAAACCTGCCTTTTGGTGTTACTCCGTGTGCTTTTTCTGTTACGCTTTTAAGGAGGAAGTAGCTCAAACCTGTGTGCGTTGCTTTATTTTTCTAAAAAACTTTTTCCCAGGACAGTGAATTTTTGAAAGAGTGAACTATTAGGGTTAGAATCACGGCTCACAGAATGGTTTGGGTGGGAAAGGACCTTTAAAGCTCATCTAGTCCAACCCCCTGCAGTCAGCAGGGACATCTGCAACTAGACCAGGTTGCTCAGAGCCCCTCCAACCTCACCTGGAATGGTTTCAGGGATGGGGCATCGACCACCTCTCTGGGCAACCTGCGCCAGGCCCTCACCACCCTCAGGGTAAAAACATTTCTTCTTCCTGTCCAGTCTGAGGCACCATGTGAGAGGCTGGAATACTGGGCTGGAGTCAGGAGTAACAATTCCTGCAGTAAAAGGCTGTGAATAGAACAGGGCCTGAAAATCGGGATGTATTTTAAGTGAGAAAGGAACATAAATTTAAGAAATGGTGTATTGTCATGCAGAGTCACAGGCTGACTTTTGCAACAGGTCCATAGACATGATTGTGATGTGTATTGCTGAGATGAAGGTGGCACTTAGATTCCAGCCTTGAGTGACAGGTAGAGCAGTAGTTTTCTGAGTGGCAGTTGAGAGAATGGGGGAAGGCATGTGGAAAAAACAATTTTAATATTTTGTTGAGCGGATGTCATGAATGGGTTACATGTCAAACAGGAGGAATTTAGAACCTTGGTCACAAGAGACATCTGGAATAGAAAGAATGGTTTAATTGGAGCTGATATGTGAACTCTCCAACCACAAAATTTGCAGAGGGGGTAGGAAGGTGGAGACTGAATTCAGAGTCTTGTGGTACCTGTGTGAGATGAGAAGGACCCGCAAGAGGACACCTTGAATGGTTGATTCAAGAGACAGAGCAGCAGGAGAGGGGTGCAGAGTCTGGAAATACACAAGCAAAAAGTGCATTGCAATGCAGTTTGGGCTTGTCCTTAATGGAAAAGATTGATATATTCCCCCTTTTTCTGAAGGGTGAGAGATGGTATGACTTCGCTGGGGCTGACAAGTCCTGAGCAGGGCACTAAAGCTCCCATGGGCATAGAGGTGGTGTAGAAGGCCAGGTACATGACCAATGTCTACGTATCCTGGTGAGATGACAGCGGGAGCTGATTTCTGCCCAGCAGCTCGGTGAGGATGCTCACAGGGTGCTGAATCCATCCAGGAAATTGAAGGGGTTTTAAAAGTCACCATTTCTGGCAGACAATCTGCCAAATCCCAGCCTGTGTTCAGGGTCAGGGTGCTTCTGTGTGGGGATGTACATCTCTGCCGTGGCTCTGGAGTTGTTCCCTCCCACACTGCTGGTCTTTTGCTCCTGCTCTGGGACCAGGAACTGGATGTGTCTGTTTCCTCTTAGCACTAAAAGTACTTTCACTTTATTGAAAAGATGGTATTAGAGTAATAATTCTAACAAGGTGTTTGTGACCCTGAGGAGGAAAGAAACCAAGTGCAGAGATATTGTAGACCCTAACATAACAGTTGTGCAGTTTGAAGACTTTAATATCACAGAACGGGACAAGAGAAAAGCGTTAATGCAAGAGTGGGTCCAAGCAGGGAATTCACGTAACTGTTACGGGTTCATTCCCTGTAATTCTCAGAGCGTTATTTCTATTGCAGAGGTCTCCGAGTCCTTTTGGGCTTATGCTGCTTGGTTAATGTTTGTCACTTCTCACACTCCAGTGCTTAACAGAAAGCGTTGTAATTTTTATTGCGTGATAGGATTCCCTTAACCACCTACGGACAGCAGCGGGTGGGATCGTCTATCGTGTCTGTGACTCAAAGCCGGCTGAGCTGCAGTGCCTCTTACCCATAATCACACTGATCTTGGTGGCTGGATACACACAGTGATTTCCTTTAGACTCTCACTTTCAGCCTTCGGTGTGACAAGTTACAAATAGTCTGTATTAACCTTCCCCGGACTTGATCAGAACATGTGTTGCGTAGCGGGATACTCACCGCAGAAAAAAAAATGACTTAATCCGTTACCTGCCTGTCAGTATTGAAATACGTGGTTGGCCCGTGCTGCAGTCGGACAGCCGTTTGAATTGTGGGGATGTCTCACGACTCTCATCGAAGAAAGCCGGAGGTGAATTAATGAATTGTTACATCCTTCCTGGTGTTACGGAGGAGGAATAGTATAAGTGGCATTGATTGGGGTGCTGGATGATGAAAGGCTCAAAGTGAGCCAACAATCCTCCTGGGCTGCATCCCCAGCAGCGTGGGCAGCAGGTCAGGGAGGGGATCCTGCCCCTCTGCTCCGCTCTGGGGAGAGCCCCCTGCAGTGCTGGGGCAGCTCTGGAGTCCTCAGCACAGCAGAGACATGGGCCTGGTGGAGCAGGGCCACAGGAGGCCCCAGCGATGATGGGAGGGCTGGAAGCCCTCTGCTGGGAGGCCAGGCTGGGAGAGTTGGGGTTGTTCAGCCTGGAGAAGAGAAGGCTCCAGGAGACCTTACTGTGGCCTTTCAGTGTCTGGAGAGAAGATATCTACGAGATACCTTCTTATCTACAAAAAAGCTGGGGAAGGACTTCTTACAAGGGCTTGTAGTGATGGGATGAGGGTAATGGGTTCAAACTGGAAGAGGGAAGATTTAGATTAGAAATTAGGCAGAAGTCCTTCACTGTCAAGGTGGTGAGACACTGGCACAGGTTGCCCAGGGGAGCTGTGGATGCTCCATCACTGGGTATGTTCAAGGCCAGGTTGGATGGGGCTTTGAGCAACCTGGTCTAGTGGGAGGTGTCCCTGCCCAGGGCAGGGGGGTTGGAACTAGATGATCTTTAAGGTTCCTTCCAACCTGAACCATTCTATGATTATACCAATTAGACATGGCAAACTTAATCAGTAGTTTATGGAATGAAATGATTCACAACTCCAAGAAACAATTTGCCTATGATTTTTCAGTGGTTTGCTGCTGTCAAGGTATGAAATTTCTCATCGTGAGCCTGGCAGAGGTTCACGTTCACTCATATAAAAGACATTAGTGAATTGGTTAAGGTTGAACACGTCATCAATTCCTAATATTTCTGAAATAAAATTGAAGTTATGTTTTTTTTCGATAAATTTACATCCATCCAATTAAAATTAATCCTTCCTTTCTAACCCACAATGAAAAGTATTTCCCCTTTAAAGAATAACAGAGCAGTCCAGCCCAGCAAGAGTACGTAAGTTAACAGGTTAAAAAAAGAGCTGTATTCCCTCCAAAATCTCTTTTCTAGTGGCATTAATAGAGTAACAGCATTGGACAGCAGCGCCAATAAACAGATTTTTTTTTTTTTTTTAATCTCAATTTAGCTGCTTATCACCTGCTAGTCATTTATTGCCTCGTATTTTCCCCTCTGAATATTATCCCGTATTTTACCTCATGAGCTACTTTAGGGCCTGCTGAGCACTAAATAATAGAGACAGTTATGCCATGTTAACAAGCCCCTATTTTGTGTAGCTTTAAACAAAGAGCCCTGTGTAAAGAAGCTTCACCCCAATTCAAAGCGTCGCTTCCTGTGGTGTGCCCCATTATCTCGTTACGTTGTCACAAAGTTTTTGAACTTGCTGCTCACGGTTACTCAGCATTGCCTGGAGGACCCCAGTCCTCCTCAATTAGTCGCCGTGGTCGGTGCATAAATCTATTTAAAATACTTGGGGCAAAGCCAGGAGTAGCTCTCGAGTAGCGCTGTCTTTCAGTGGACTTAACATAAATACATGT
Source organism: Eurystomus glaucurus suahelicus (assembly GCA_032159205.1). Taxonomy (NCBI): domain Eukaryota; kingdom Metazoa; phylum Chordata; class Aves; order Coraciiformes; family Coraciidae; genus Eurystomus; species Eurystomus glaucurus. The sequence continues at coordinate 3,197 of JAVFHW010056021.1, read as the reverse complement.
CAAGTTGAAACAATACCGTGACAAATCAGAATATAAGGAAGTTGCAAGCTGTTGTGCACCTTGGAGGATGAACGGACTGGTGAGATGTGTGTATCTTGCAGGAGAATAAGGAGGATGTAAGGGTGGTATGTATTTATTATAAGAAGCCAAGAGATGACATAAAGAATGGGAAGGGCCTTGAGTTTTTCATACTCCAGCATCTACTGAAATGAGGTAGTTCTATATTACACCCTTCACTCCCCCCTTGCCCCAAAAGCTGCGTTTTTCACAGGTCAAAGCTTTGCAGGCAGTCTTTTACCTATGTAAATTGAAGTGGAAATAATCCCAGCAGGTTTTCTGTCACATATGTGGTTATTGATACTTAAAGTAACTTACTGCATTTGTAAAAGAAACAGTTTTAAAGCTAAGAATGGGAGCGTTACGTGGGGCTTTTTTTCCCTGTTACTTTTACATTAGGAAGGATAAGTTTTTCTATTTCACCTTCTTCGTATACATTACAGAAACCAACTGATAAAAGCACGAATTGCAGAGGAAATAAAATAGAAAATACCCTAAAAATAATTATTTTACCTCACTGGTTTGATGCCATTGTACGGCTACGAATTTCTAATCCCTTTGCAATCAACTTGTGAGCCAGATACACCTGGATCTGTCATACTCTGTGGCTGTGAACCACTCCTCAGAATTATCTGGGTAAATTGCAGCACATCACTCCTTTACATTCATAATGCCAGTCTTCTGGCTGAAGGATAAGAGCTTGCTTGAAGTCTTAAGGTCCTGGTTATTGTCCCAGTTCTAGAGGGTGTATTAGCCGCCTGCAGTGGTCCTTCAGGGGAGTGAGAGTGGCTGCTGAGGACTGGAGAAGGATGTTGTCTCCTCTTGGCTTGCACGAGTGTTTGCTTAGTGAAAAAATAAATACAGTTTACATGTGGGCATGAATATATCTCAGTCACCTTCTGGCTCAAAGTGAAGATCTGTGGTTGTGTTTTGCTGTAGCTGTGTATGTGGTATGGTGGATGTTTAAGGGAGGAGGAAGAGAAAATATAATCTTCCAGTAAATGAATATCACTTTGGTTTACCTTGTGTCGTTGTGGCCTCCTGTGGCCCCGCTCCACCAGGTCCATGTCTCTGCTGTGCTGAGGACTCCAGAGCTGCCCCAGCACTGCAGGGGGGTCTCCCAGAGCGGAGCAGAGGGGCAGGATCCCCTCCCTCACCCTGCTGCCCACACTGCTGGGGATGCAGCCCAGGAGGACGTTGGCTGGCTCATTTCCAGCTTTTAACCCCCCAGCACTCCTAAGTCCTTCTCCACAGGGCTGCTCTCCATCCCTTCATCCCCAGCCTGTGTCGATACTGGGAGTTGCTCTGACTCAGGTGCAGGACCTTGCACTTGGCTCTGTAGAACCTCATGAGGTTCACACAGGCCCGCTTGTCAAGCTCGTCCAGGTCAAGAGAACTTTAAAACTTACTTTTAGACTGTAAGATCATTATGACATGAAAGCATAGGAAATCTGCATTTTAATATTTAATATTAAATTTGTACACTTGTACCATTCTGAATAAGGTTGGTTAGAGTTGTATTTTCCTTTAGAGCTAAGCAGAGCTTCAGGAGCCCATTGCAAAGCTGCAGTGCATCAAAATGAGAGTACTTGCTCTCTTGGGCCCAAAAAATGTTTTGTTAAAGGTCAGGATAAGACCTTGTGGTAGCGGTCAAAGATCTCTGGTTCCTTGGGTGCTTGTTACAAAGGGCTCACTTCCCCCTTTCCTGTTTTTTTCATTAACTGGTAGTTAACAGATTAATAGGAAGTTGTGAGGGATCAGTATGGGCGAGGCTGCTTCACATGGAGGGATGACCCAGGGTGGACATTGTCCTCCCCAGCTGGGCACAGTCCCTGTGGGGACAGAGCTGGGCAGGCCAGAGCAGCAGGCTCCATCAACAGCCCCAGACATGGTGAGGGCATGAACCTGGCCTGGGGTCTGTCCAGAAAGTCCAGCCAAGAGCAAAAGGGGATGGAGCCAGAAGCAAGGCTGGAGACTGGTGTCCTGTGGCATCACTCAGGCAGGACTGCGGACCCTGACTGAGCAGAACTGGGGTCCTGGGACCAGGACAGGGTGTTGGGGAGTCTAGGTGAGGCTGGTCCAGATTGTAAAGGGCTATGGATGCGCTTAGAGCCATGATACCTTGTGGCCTTAAGGTTCATTCTGCTTATTTAGTAATAATTTAGCTTGGATTTTATTTTTAAATAAGGTGTTCAGTGACATCTTTCTCTGATTAAAGAACGCACGAGAGGAATAATGATTTTCAAGTACGGTGATACCAAAACACCCTTTTCGTTCGTGGGGAGAGTTTCACAGGTATAGTCAAGGAATGTTAAATGTGCCCTTGGAAGTCCCCAGACAGCAGGGAATTATTAAACACTTGGAGGCAGCTCAGATGGGAAGCCACCAGCTCTGGGAGTGTACCCGTAGACCTTTAGTGGCAGATGTTCCAAACAAAATGACAGCAGAAAATTACAGATACATATCAGTAGTTGTAGGAAAAAGATTGGGAAGGATTGAAAATTTCAACGTGTGACATAAGCTATGCTTTGAAATAGAATTTTTTCCCTTTCTCCCTTTGTGGGATTGTACTGTGTACGTTTAAAGTTAGCAGAACGAGGGATCGCTTCAAAAATGCATTTTTTTCGTAGTTATTACACTCATGATAAAAGCCAGCGGACTGCAGAAGGAGCTGTAAGGGCCTGATACATGTTTATTACATGGATGTACTTACATGTAAACATTTACAAACCGAGAAAATGGAATATGTTAAGAAGCTAACAAACTTAATTAGTGGTTTGTGGGGTTTTTTTTAACAGGTCAGAAATAGTAAAACACTTCCTCAGACTTTTAGAATCTTTATAGTAAGATGCATTCTGCTTAGCAGTTAAGAGGCAAGAAGAAAAGGAAAAGAAAGAGATTAAAGGTTTTCTTCTGTAGGATAAAAGGGCATCTGCACACAAGATTATGCCTGAGATAGATATAGGTATGTAGGCATAAATATGTGTATATACACGTAAATACCTTGGAGTGCCACCTGGAGTTGCTTCTCTTTGTGTGGAAACAGCTGATGAAAAACCAACTTTTTTTTTTTTTTTTTGTCATACAAAACAAAATTTCTACCAGAATGCATTTTCAAAAAAAAAAAAAAAAAAAAAAAA